>JALBZB010000918.1:0-15635 GCA_038050625.1 Pythium sp. MPC-2022a | reverse complement strand
TGGGGCGTGCCTTCTCCCTTTTTGTTTTTTTTATGTTCCAATGTTTTTTTCTCAACCTGGGGATATTTTGGTGGGGGGGGCCCCCCCCCCCCCCCCCCCACGATGTATCAGCTGCTGGTATTGCTGTCGCTGCCATGATCGTCAAGACAGGCGGAGAAATCTGCATGGACAGGTACCAAACAATAGCACTCTCTTGACTTCTTTTCTGATTTATGACAGTATTGTAACCAAATCATACTGTGTTTGATTCACCAGTGTGCGAGAGCTTACAGACAAAAGTGTCGAAGCAGAGATCCTGGAACTCCTCAACGAAGTGGTGAGTTGCGTTTTCAAGCATGTCAAATATTCTCGCAAGCACATTATGATTGACTGACGTGTCGCTGTCACCATGTGATATTTGGCAGTCTCGTAATGTGGATGATGTTCGCCACGTTTCGCACATTCGAGCCCGCCGCATGGGTCCATACACTCTTGTAGACTTGCGCGTTCATGTGAGTTTGCGGTTGAGAATTTTAGCCTCTATTGACCAGGCTGCGATGTAATGTGAACTCATCTGCAATCGTTATCTATGTGACCAATAGCTGCATGCGCGGACCAGCATTTCGATGGCGCAGCAGGTATGAAAGTCTACTCTAGCTGGTGCCAGTTATATATCAGTATACACTAACAAATGAATGTCGTGTTGGCTTGCTTTGCTTGTGTGTAGATTGCTGCTCGCGTCCGATCGCACATCTTGCGCAAAGTGCTCGATGTGTCCGAGGTGCTCGTGCATATCGATGTCGAGTTTGGTGAGTTCCACTGTAGGGTTTGGTGGTTGTGGTCTCGCGTATCAGGTTTCTCATGATTGTATCGGATGAATTTTCTTGTTTCCAGGCGCTGCTGATCGATCAAAAGTGAGCAGTAAACTGCTCTTTGAGAAAGAGATGCGACCGTACAAAGAGATCCGGAAGGACGTCGACACTGTGCTCGCTGGGATCCCCGAAGTCATTGCAACAACGCACGTGAACACCCACTGGGTGCCGTACATCAACGGAAGCGGCACCGTTGTCGATGTCGCTATCGTCGTGCACCCCGATCTCAAAGTGGGCGATGCGCACTCTGTCGCCAAGCGAGCCCGCAAGTACGTTTTGTTTCGTTGGATACGATGTCTTTCTTCGATGGAGTGGTGCTTGTGATTGTACTCACCATTTTTGCACGTGTTTCTCTTTTTAATTTTCCTATAATCACAGAGCTATCGAAGCCATTCCGTACGTATCAGAAGCCGACATCCACTTGGAGCTCCTCGACGAAGACACGGACGCTGAGACGACCACCTAACTGACCGACAATTTTTGAAGACCCGCAGCAAATGTATCATCCAACATCGAAGAAAAAGACAAGCATATCAAACATACAAAGACAGTTTTGGCAACAACAAGCGCGCATACGTTGCAACGTTTCTACTTGGACTGCTTCCGAACTATGTCAGATAACGACAAACTTACATTTTCATGGGCAGTGGAGAAACGCAGAGAACTGTGCAAACATTTCTCATCGGTCGTGCAGCTCAGCCCAGCTCGGCTCAGCCCAGCTCGGCTCAGCTCATTGCAATCGGACAAAAATATGCCACTAGTGCAGCGTATCAAAGGCTGCTGGAGATACCAGGAGGCTACACACTGTCCATCAAAACTTCATAAGGATCGCCAGGATCACCAAAACGAGAAGCCAAAGCTTGAAACTGGGATGGATACATGTGTGTGCAAACATTGTTTCGCACTTAAGTGCACGTCTAGAGTACCTACCGACTTGCACACTCATCAAATTCCCATGGTAATCATCAAACGGACTGTTTGGGCAAACACCATTCACAATCTCATTTTAGTGCCAGGTCACTCCATTTATATCCGCCTGTCACTTTGCATTTTTGGCTCAGTTAAACAAAACAGCAACGAACTGGACGACCAGACCAGAAGAGTAAGCTTCCACTCTCATTTTCTCAAGCTCGCCCCCCTCAGCTCACCCGCACGCACACATCAGAGAGAGCGCGATGGCCAGCGAAACTACCTCAGCACCTACCTACAAGCGCGGCTTCGCGATGGACTTCCTCCTCGCAGGCGTGTCCACGAGCGGCGCGTGCGTGGTCTCCAACCCCATGGAGGTCGTCAAGACGCGCATGCAGCTGCAGGGTGAACTCGCCAAGACCGCCGTTGCCGGCAACGCCGTCCCGACCGTGCGCTACCGCAACTTCGCGCACGGCTTCTACACGATTTGCCGCACTGAGGGCATCGTGGGCATCCAGCGAGGCCTGCTGCCAGGCATGGCGTACCAGGCACGAAGGCTTCAAGCGAGCAGCTACGCTGAGATTATTCGCGGTGTGGGGTTAGTCACAATGCTAACTGCCACCTGGATTGCATGACGTTGTGTGTGTAGACCTTTCTGAACGCGCCACGTCTGGGACTCTTTGAGCCGATCCAGAAGCTTTATGGTGCCACGGACCCAACGCACTTCTCATTCCCGATTCGAAACGTCGCAGCTGCAGCCACCTCAGGTATGTGCTAATGATGTTGTTGTTGCTGTCTTCACGACATAGATATGCTTCATTTGAGAAAGCAATACAGCAAAGTGTACCGACGAAACTGCATCACTTATTCTATGTAAACGCCTCGCAGGACTGATCGGTGCGTGCGTTGGAAGTCCGTTCTTCCTCGTGAAGGCGCGAATTCAAGCTGCAAGCGCAGCAGCGACGATCAATGCGCAATACGCATACACTGGCATGGTGCGAAACTGCAGAGCAATGAGGTGTTGTGGTGTTGAATATGTACCATTTGCTAACTAACGACTGCTGTCCTATCACTTTTGCTGCTGGTTGATGCGCTTAATGCACAGATCGATGGCTTCCGACAGATTCTGGCGACTGAGGGCGTCAAGGGGCTTTACCGCGGCATGTCTGGCGCGATTCCTCGAGTCTCGGTAAGTCAACGCATGGCAACATGGTGATTTTGGTGGGCGATGTGTTTACTTAGTGCATGTACTGATTTTGTGTGATTGTTGAATGTTGCAACCTACAGATTGGGTCTGGTACTCAACTGGCGACCTACACGCAAGCTAAGACTCTCGTGATGGCTGCTGGTATCGAAGATGGTGTCCAAGTGCACTTGGGATGTACGTTGTGTGTACTTATATTGCTGCCGTGCTGTTATGGGATACTGACTGCGCATTTCGTCATTTCATTACTGTAATTGCAGCGAGCATTGTGAGTGGGCTGGTCGTGACGACTGCGATGAACCCGTTCGACGTGGTGTCCACGCGCTTGTACAGCCAGAAGGTCGTGAATGGCAAGGGTGAGCTCTACAACAGCGTCTTCGACTGTCTGGCCAAGACGTGGCGTGCCGAGGGCATCCGCGGCTTCTACAAGGGCTGGACCGCGCATTACTTCCGCCTCGGACCGCACACGGTGTGCACGTTTGTGTTCTGGGAGCAGGCCAAAAAGTTTGCTGCCGACCACGGCTATTAAGTACAGCCAACATGTTTGTATATAAGTACATTTGTGGTACGTAGATACAGCAGCTCCTCTCCATCTGCACACATGCAATACCACCATAGAGACGTAGACTTCGTGTGTGCGATAGATAGAGGGAGGACTTTCAGATGATCTTGCTAACTATGTGATCCATAAAATTCTTGAACTGGAAGCTGCAGTCCGGCGCAGGCAAGTGTCTGAGGCTCTGGGTATTTTTTTTGCTTCATAGAGCGCACCCTTGCTCACGCATCTCATGCAGCACTCCAGTAGAGAGCTGTTGTGCGTCAAAATACCAACTCTCAGACTGCTAGAGCCCATGGCAATATGAGTTTGTAATCCTCGTTCGGTGGTAAGTTAGCCCAAACGAATCGAGTGCTGAACTCTGGAGGTATAAAGAGAATGCGTGCATGCCTTCCATGATATTTGATCCTTCCTATTCATCCAATCAATAAAAGCAAAGACACACAAGTAAATCGAGTTTCTAATGGATAGATGCACTCGGATTTTCTCTTCTTACTATGCAAGTTCGTGTGACACTCACACAACCCATCGGACAACCACATCAGTTTCTTTCATGCACCGTATTCATCAAAGTGTATGGGAGGCGGACCAGCTAGCTACGTACTCTCTCTCTACAATCAGACAGACCACTGGAACCTCCTGTCCTCCCGTCTCTTTCGACAACTTAGTACCGATAGAGCTTGGCCGTTCGCGTCTGCTCCAAGTCGATCTTGTGGCCGAAGAGGTCGCGAATGTTGCTCAGACGATACTTGATCATCGTCGGTCGCTCCAGCGAGAGACCCCACGCGATGACGCGCACGTTCTCTGGGAGGCCCATCGGACGCAGCATCTCTGGGCGGAAGACGCCCGAGTTGCCGATCTCCGTCCACTTGTTCAGGTCCGGGTGGAACGCAAAGATCTCCATGCTCGGCTCCGTGTACGGGTTGTACGCTGGCTTGAAGCGCATCTTCGTGATGCCGATCTTCTCAAAGAACGCTTTGATCACGCCGATGAGGTCGCCCAGCGACAGGTCGTAGTCCGCGACGACGCCCTCCACCTGGTGGAACTCGGCCAAGTGGGTCGCGTCCATGCTCTCGTTACGGAACACGCGGTCGATGGAAAAGTACTTCTGCGGGGTGAAGCCGCCTGGCTGGTTCGCCAGCTTGTACAGCATCTGCGCCGAGATTGCGGTCGTGTGGGTTCGCAGGATATTCGTCATCGACGTCTCACGCTTGAAGGCACCACGGCCGTGACTACACAACGCAATAAATGAAAGCAGATTTATGAGCTAGTGTCCATCACTGCAGGAGATCAAAGAGGGGGATACAGTCTTACCCAATCGAGCCAAAGCCGCCGTTCTCGTGCATGTCTTCCACGCGCTCGTAGTAGTCTTCTGGCACAGTGAGGCACTTCTGTGGCTCTACACACCGTTCAACAAAATACAACAGGCGTTAGGATCCGATAACAGTCTTCACATATTCCCAGCCAGGATCATACAGCATGGAGAAGCTTTTCTTTCACGCACTGCTGAGGAAGAACGTGTCGTGCGCGTCACGCGCAGGGTGGGACTGCGGCTGGAAGAGCGAGTCGAAGTTCCAGAAGCTGCTCTCCACGTAGCGGTTCGTTGGCATCTCTTGGAAACTGAAAGAGTCACAATAGAGATATTTAGGATTCAATTCCACATCAGCAGTAGCCATGAACCAAATACAACGTACCCCATGTCCATAAGCACTCGACGGAACTCAGCGCGCACTTTCATGAGTGGGTGCAGGTGGCCACCACCAACTGCGAGACCAAGCGTGTTGAAGTTGTACGGCTTGAACGTCTCCTTCTTCCACGCATCACTGTATATACGTGACAGGCAGTACATATCAATGAGCAACTCATTCTGGCACAGGATATTTGTAAATGCCAACATGACGCACCCTTCGAGCATCTCCTTGTTCAAGCCCGCGGCCTGCTTCTTGCGCTGCAGCGAGAAGTTTGGTCCCTTGGTGATCTTGTACGACTTGCGGGTGCGCACTTCCACGAGGTTGCGGCGCTTGAGGTTCTTCGCCTCGTCGCTAGTTACGGACGTGAGCGCACCTTCCGCGCTTTCAATGTGGCGCAGCACTTCCGTGGCTTCATCCGCGACCGATTCCACCTGCAAAAATCCAACCCATCACACAACAATAGTCAAGCAAGGTCAGTACCCATAACGTCATACTCACCGTACACGATTCCATGCATAGCATACGCTCACTTACGTTGCGGTAGAACTTGCCATCCGCCTTGTCGAGACGGATCCATCGGTTCTTCATGCACGCGCCTTGGCCCACTTTGAGCGTGGCGGCGCCGACAATCGCTTCCAGACTGGCGCGGTCGATGCCCTCGGCCGCGGGGATCGCGTGGAAGACCTGTACCTCCGGCGATCCTTTCTCCAAGAAGCTGCGCGCCTCATCCTTGAGCACGTAGAACGAGGTCGAGAGCTCCTCCGAGACCACGAACGCGTCCGCGAGCAGCGACTTCATCACGCCGACCACGAGCTCGTGTGAGAGCGCGTGCTGCAGTGCGTACTCGTACGAGTCCTGCACGGCGCTGGCGGCGTCGACGGCTTGCAGTAGCTGTGCCTCCACGCGCTGCTTCTCGGCGGCTTCGGCGCTCATGTCTTCTCTTAGTGTTGTCCTTACTTGCTCGCTTGTGGTGTGGTGCTTTGCTCCCAATCCAATTTGGCGGTGGGCAAAGTTCCTCTGGCGGAGAAAGCAAGCGGCGGGCTCGTGTGGGGAGCACCTCACTAAGTACGATTTGTTCAAGGTGCAGTTACTGCGCACGAAATAGTTATAGAGCCAAGATCCACAAGCATTTTCGAGTAATTTTTGGTTTGGTTTGACTGACTTGCACGTGAAATTGGGTATGGATTTAGCTCCGTTTTAGCGGACTTGTCTTAATTTGTTGTTGCCATTTTGTCAACTTATTCGTAGTCTTCAAATGGCGCGAACACCGGGTCGCGCTTCTCCGCAATGGCACGGAGCCCTTCGGCGTAGTCGGCGGTCGCGAATGAGGTCGCTTGCGTGTCGGCTTCGCGGAGAAGCGCAGCTGCGAGGCCGACGTCCTGCTTCGCTCGGAGCGTGCGTAGCACAGCGCGCGTGGCCGTGGAGGACGTGGAGGCCATTTTCTCCGCGATCGCGATCGCTTCTTTCACCACGTCATCCTGATGGGATTCGTAATTTGTACATCAGCGCAAGGTTAGTAGCAGCAATATATAACATAGTATATCAAGTAATTTAGGAGATTATGTACCTTGTCGACAGCCTTGCTGACAAGACGGAGACGCTCCGCTTCCGTTCCATCGATCACCTGGGTCGCGCGAGCACAAGAGAGTGAGAATCACATGCAGTAATTCGATGTGATTCCAAGCCGTGCCAGGATAACAAACGCATATCATACCTTGCCAGTGAGCATGAGGTAGTTGGCGGTCTCAGTGCCGACAATCAGAGGCAGGAAGTGGGAGCTGGCCATTCCCTGCTCATAGTTCGAGTTCAAGTGCAGACAATAACATCCAAATGAGTATCGGCTGTGAGAATACTGATGCTGGCGGAATAATGAAAACGTACCGGGTGAAGACCCAGGTTCACAAACGTGAAGCCCATCTTCGCATCCTTTGCAGCGACCCGGACGTCCGCGAACAGCGAGATGCAGAGACCCGCGCCAATCGCAGGCCCGTTGATCGCAGCGACGAGTGGGACTTGGAGCGTTCGCAGCGACATGTAGCGAGCGTAGAACTTCTGCATCAGCACTCTATGCAAGAACCACATCATAGGATTATTAGTGCAAGAGATCAATGCAATGTATGATTGTACACATGCACGTCAAACTCACGCGTTGCGAGACGGAGTGTCTGTGATGCGTTCTTGGAGGAACTTCATATCGCCGCCCGCAGAGAAAGCACGACCTGAAATGACGGATATGGAAAAATCACAGCATTGGTTTCAGCAACAGCAACAAACAAGCATAAAATCAACCAAACCATACCTCCGCCAGTCAGCACAACCGCGCCAAATTCATTCGCTCGGCTGTTGATCTCTGCCACTTTTTCTGGTATTCATCAAAACAGCACCAACAAGTAGGTAGATCCATGTTCAGCGCTTCACAAGACAATTCTACTGGCGAGTAGCAGTTACAATCGCTCCTCTACAAGCGCTGGCTTATGTGATCCATCCATAGACGAACCTTGCAATGCGGTGCCCATGGTAGCGGTCATGGGGTTCAGGCGCTTTGGGTCATTCAGCCGCAGGACGCCGACGCGGCCGTGCTTCTCGAGCGTCACCAAGTCGCTCTTTGCGCGCGCACCACCAATGCGCTGCTGCTGCGTCACGAGGCTGCGGGTCGTCATCGCCCGCCCGCGCGTCGCCATCATCACCATTGTCATCGCCATTTTGTCAACGCGTCTTGGAATCAAAAGTATCATCCAGTCTTGGATTTGAGGTCTTGCCGTTCTTCAACCCGACGTGGCGGCACTCAAAACCTCCCGTAAACGATAACAAACGCACGGTACCGCAGATTACCTCCAGTTTAAGATGAAGTTTCCTGTATTAGAACATACCCGTGATTTTGAGTATCCGGCATTTTGACACAGTATGTATTTATCGTCGTATTAATCGATAGTATTTACCTCTAACAAATGTATGAAATATAATAATTTATTATGTGAATTACATAGAATGCTCTCTGCACCGCCTCGTCTGACTATTATGCAAAGCCAAGACAGGCTACATGCGAGGTTTTTCCGCAATAAACCTCGGAGGAGGGTGGGTGGGGATGTGGAAAAAGAGACCACTATTTGGGTGCGCTGACGGACTGTGCTGTTGTTGTTTCGATACAAAAAAGCCCCCTCCGCCTCGCAAGCAAGCAGAGCAGTGCAGGTGTGAAAGAAGCCAGGAAGAGCCAATTCTACAAGCCAACGCGACGCAACGCGGGCGAGAGGAAGAAGCCGCCTCGGCCACGCAGTTCCCCTTCCAGCGGAGCCTCTCGACAGTGGCGACACGCGAGAACCATGGAGCTCCCCACGCCCCCAGGTGCGTTGCGTTCATAGTACTGCTGCTGTTGTTATTATACTGCGTGTGTGTGCACCACTTGCCCTCCCACGCGATGGCAAAGGAGGGCGAGAAAGTATTGCGTTGTGTCTGGGCTTGTGTGACGACGCTGCGATTTGGGAGCGATGGCTGTATGTATACGATATGATAAAGCCTTAGTGTTGTGTGCGGTGCTACATGTGCATGCATGTGTGCGCCGTATGAGGGCACTCTTGTGCCCTTTGTATTGCGTGTGGATGCTATATCATGGCTTGGCGTGTTGTTGTGGAAGGATGGATGCGCGGAAATGGTGGCATTGAATAGTGAATGCTCACTTTATGTGTTATGTATTGAATAACGACAGGCTCTGAAGGCGCGCCGACGCCCACCAGCCGCAACAGCAAGAAGCCGTCGCCTGCGGACTTCATGTTCGGCACGACACTCGGAGAAGGAGCGTACGCGAGAGTGAGTGCCACTTTCCATATTTTAAGTGGGGAGAGCTCTATGGCGAGCCAGTATTAACCCATGTGTTTTGATTCGTTTGTTACGTGATTGTTTTGCTCTTCGTAGGTCGTGCACGCTCGCATGAAGGACACGGGGGTCGAGTACGCTGTGAAGATCATGGAGAAACGCTTTATTCGAAAGGAGAAGAAAGTGAAGTTCGTCATGATGGAGCGCAAGGTGTTCTCGAAAGTTACGCACGACCGCATTGTGAAGCTCTTCTTCACGTTCCAGGACCACAACTATCTCTACATGGTGATGGAGTTGTGTCGCGGCGGAGAATTGCTTGATGTCATCACGTACGTTATCATCTGTTTTGCAAATGACGGAGCTCGAGTTTTCCATTGCTGTGAACTAATGCTTGCCTCTCTGTTTTACTGGTTATTGCAGCAAGCACCAGAAGGTGCAAGTGGCTGCTGGCGTGAAGGACAAAGCCTGCTCTCTGGAGCTGACGAAGTTCTACATCTCGGAAGTCATCGTCGCGTTGGAGTACCTGCACAACAATGTACGTAGCTGCTAACGTTGATGGCTCCCTGGGTTTGTCCACCAGTACTTACAATATTGGGGGGAAATGCATTGCAACAGGCTGTTATCCACCGTGACTTGAAGCCGGAGAACATCTTGTTAGCGTGAGTTTGTCCTGGTTATTTCGTACTGCCACAATTATTTACCGAGTGCTAATGAACCGAATCTGCTTTGCTTGATGGCAACCCCACTGCAGTGAGGACGGTCATATCAAGATCACCGATTTTGGCACGGCGAAGGACGAGACGGAGGAGAGCCGCCACAACACGTTCTGCGGCACTGCAGAATTTGTCTCCCCAGAGGTACTGCGCGACCAAGAAGCGTCGCGAGGCTGCGATTTGTGGGCGGTCGGATGCATGATCTTCCAGATGCTCGTTGGTCGACCAATGTTCCGCGCGGAGAACGAGTACCTGACGTTTCAACAGATTCTCAACCACCCAGCGGAAGATTTCGCGTACCCTCCTGGTTTCCCAGACGTCGCTCGCGATTTGATCGACAAGCTTTTGCTTCAAGAGCCGAAGGAACGCATTGGCGCCGGCTCGGAAGAGGAAGGGAATGGCTACAGCTCCTTGAAGGCACACCCATTCTTCGATGGCATCAACTGGGAGACGCTCGGATCCATCCAGCCACCGTACATGCCGCAGATCAACCGCTTGCCTGCGACTGATAATGTAAGTACCGTTGTTGCAGTGCTGAGGGGAATTTTGGTTGATCTTCTTGCTAATTATGTGGATGCTTCCATTCTTGTTCTTTGTATTTCCAGGATGGCGCGACTGAGGACTGGCTGTTTGCTGGCGTTGCGACGGAGTTGCAAGTGTCGTCTGGTTTGGCGTTTGAGCCAATGGCGCAGTATGTTCTTGTGTAGTATGCTTTGGTCTTGTGTAGAATTTCTTTCTGATTGTCTGTTGTTGTGATTGTTCTGTTTTCATAGTGAACGCCCTGGCTCGCCTGTGAATGTGCTTGAAGTTGCAAGACAGAAGGCTGCTGTTCCACCTCCACCGCCAATGACGCGAACAACCTCTCTGTGGTGCGTTTAGAGCCTGTTGCTGTTGTGACTTGTGGTGCATTCCTGTACTAAAATCTAGGTGTGCGTTTGTTTGTCTTTCTGCTGCCTTCATAGGAACCGATTCCTCCTGGATGACGAACTGATCAAGATGGGCGGGCTCATCAGCAAGAGAAAGGGACTCTTTTCCAAGAAAAGACAGTTGATTCTAACGTCCAAGCCACGTTTGATTTACATCGACGCGATTCGAATGAAGCAGAAAGGTACGCTGAAAGAAAGCTCCACGAGGGTGTTGGATTGTTGCTCCGAGATCTGACATGTTTCGCATCCTTGCTTCCCACTTTACAGGAGAGATCCCATGGTCTGACACGCTCTACGTGCAATCCAAGAGCGCAACAGCGTTTGACGTCGTCACGGTAAGCTGTCGTAAAGGGACTGTTCTGGCAGTATTGAACATACACGTTTTTGACCTTCGTGTGTGAATCCTCTTTGCTCTGTCCAGCCAAATCGGGTTTACCATCTCAACGATCTCGTCAACGGCTCAAAGAAATGGATCGACGCGATCAACGCTGCACTGGTGCGTTCCATGTAATTTTGTGAACTGATTGATGTTTAGCAGTCAGCGAAGGGAAGCAGACGCGAGAATAAACAGAGAGACACATTGTGCATTTTGTGTGTTTGGCGTGTGTTGTTTGTTGGCGTGGCTCATATCCATTCTCTTGTGTGTGTCTCAGGCGCAGCACAGAGAGCGATCACGCTTCGGCGGCCACTCGTATCGCTGAGAGTACAAATGCGCACAGCACAGCAGCAGCAGCCAGCAGCTCATCGGTTTTATAGTCAGGTCCAACCAAACAACAGCTCGCTCGTGAATAAAATTGCCTGGGTGAGTGAGAACAACGAATACATGTCCAAACAACAACTTTGCAAAACAACCAACCCAAACAACAAACTCGAAATTGTCTTTGCCTAGCTGCCAAAAAGCATTGTTGATTTGATGAAGCGTTTAGCAATAATAAATCTTCCTCATATCCTATAGTGGTGAAATGCTACTACAAGGAGACGAACAAGACGCTTATTCCTCATCGTCATCGGCATCGTTACCGCCATCGTGGATGTTGAAGTAACGAAGTTCGTAGGTCTGCTTGTCCGAAGCAATGACGTGGAGGTAGTCGCGGAGCTGCTGCTTCTTCAGGTACTTCTTGGTCAGGTACTTGAGGTAACGCTTCGAGAACGGAGCCACGGCGGCGACGTGGAGCTTGTTCTTTTCGCGCGAGATCTTCACGGCGTCACCAAGCACACCGACCTTGCCGCCGACCTTAATGCGGTCGTGGAGGAACTTCTCGAACGAGGCAGGGTCCAAGACGCGGTCATCGACTGGGATGGTGCAGTCAATGGTGAACTTGAGCACCTGCTTCTTTCCGACCTTCTTTCCCTTGTTCTGTAGAGGAGGAGCAAAAGCACGAATGATTAGCGACTCAAGACACGACAGCAGAGCAAAGAGACATAGGAAGTCTCCGCCCACGACATCGCGTCGAATCGGCTCACTCGCCCAAGGATGATGTCTCCCAAGGGAAAACGCGAAGAACGCAGTTCAGCACGAGCTGCTTAGCTGCGAGAGGAGGCACCTACATTCCGCTGAATGATGCGGCTCTCTCAAAATCTCTCCGCCCAGACGAACGCAAGAACAGAGAAGATGGCTCTGTCTGCTTTTGCTGGTCGACGCACACGACGCCGACAACAGCAACAGAAAAGAGAAGACCACCCCGTTTAACCTTTTATGCGTGGTGCCCTCTCACACGCGGCCGCACGCTGCAACTACCAGCCAGCTAACCACATCAAGCTTCATGCAATAAAGCAATCCACTCGAGACAGTCAGTCGCCAGCAGCCACAACGCGCCACGCGTGGAAAGGAGCACCCACAGAGAAGGAAACTCTGTTTGCCCGGGCAGAGAAGACGCCTCTGCAGCTAAGCAACTCATAATGCATCAAACTGTTCCTCTCATTCTCTCAAGGGGAACAACACACCTGGGGGTCGTGGTCCGGGATTCGATCAGGACGCCGAGGCAGGAGTCGGAGAGAGAGAGAGAGGGATCGATCGATCATCCACTTACAGCGACGACTGGAGCCATTGTTACGGTGTGGAGCGTTTACTACGGTTGAGCGAGGCAGCAAAATAGCAAATTGCTCTACACACGCGCTCATCGCATCGATCGATCGCATCGCGCCAGCAGCTCAAAAGCCCCAAAAGCCCCACAAGCCCGAAATCAATGGACGCCACGCGCCAGCCAGTCAAAATAGGGACCGCGGATCCGAATTTAAGAGGTCTGGTTGCTGATTGGTGGAAATGATTTGATTTGCTCTTGTAGAGGGAGGGTCGTCCTTGTACAGAGAGAAAACCGGTTGGTTGGTTCTCCGGAGCACCTCGCCAAGCCGCCTTGACCGCCGCAGCGGCAAGTGCGCCGCTCGTCCATCTTGTATCTGGTAAACCCAAAGACACCTTAAACTGATTCAAGGTAAGTCGCAAATGCTCGATATATGAAGGAATTGCGAATGCGAGAGAATAGCGAGTTGGCGCAGTCGACGCTATAGTTGGGCTCGTTGTTGCGCTCGTTCGGTCGCAATTGTGACGGTGGTGCGGTCAAAAGTTGCTGTGAAGTGCACCGCTTGTCATCACCGTCGCATCGCATGCGGCCTCTCGCGATTGGTCTTCTTCCCGTCGTCTGTCTATCGTGTCTGGTGGCAGCTGAAATGCGTTCACGTGGGACCAGCGACAGACAGACGGGTGAATACAGGAATGGGAGGTGTGCTGTGGCGATGATCGTGGCTGTGCTCGCTGTTTGGCTCCTGATCTCTCGCGACACGTGTGTGTATAAGAAAGACAACTCGTTGCTGTATGAACCAATCGGTCTAATGCTGTTCATCTCCTCCTCTCTCTCTGAATTGGCTATTGCAGATGCGTTACATTGCTGCTTACCTCCTCGCTGTCCTCGGTGGAAACGCCTCGCCATCGGCTGCCGATGTGACCAAGATCCTGTCGTCGGTCGGCGTCGAAGTGGACTCGGAGCGCCTCAACAAGGTCATCTCTGAGCTTGAGGGCAAGGACGTGAACGAGATCATCGCCGCTGGCTCCAAGAAGCTCGCCAAGTTCGGCGGTGGTGCCCCAGCGGCCGCTGGTGGCGCCGCTGCTGCCGCCGGTGGCGCTGCCGCCGTGGTCGTGGAAGAGAAGGAGGAGGAAGAGGAAGCTGACCTCGGTGCCGGTATGGACATGTTCGGTGGCGGTGCCGACTACTAAGTCGACTAGCGCTCTAGCATTCAACCTATCTCCTAGTCACTTATTAGTTGACAGCCCAGCGTTCTCTCTCTCGATCTGAGAGTGGAGTGGGGGCTGGACGCTTACCAGGGTAAACACATCCGTCAATGTAACACTTTGATAGATAAATCACTGTATTTTTGTTCCTGCATCCTCCTGTTGGCTCACTGTGCCTTCGCTCTCACTCTCTTGTATGGCTCCAATCAATGTGCCAGTGTTACCATCACAGTCACCCCCCCCCAGCACAGAATGCCCTATTGCAGCACGCACTTGCTCGTCTTGGTCCGGATGTCGGGGCTCTTCACGTCTGGGTCGTTCTGCTCGTGGTTGACGATCTGCGCCTTGAGCACGGGCGTCTCGACCTCCAGGTCGGTCTTCGAGAGCACGATGCCCGCCAGGTCGGATGCCACCTTGCGGAACGTCGCGTTCACCTGGTCGCCGGTCTTGGCCGACACGAAGAAGCTCTTGAAGTCGTTCTCTTCCGCGAACTGCTTGTGTTTCGCGGCCTTCACAGCGCGCAGGTGGTTTAGGTCGGCTGCGCAAGTACGGGCACCGGGTGTCAGTTGAGCGTATTGTATGTACTACAGTGAGTCCTTTGACAGTGTGGCACTTCCTTACTCTTGTTGCCCACGAGCCCGACGTACGGCATGCGGTCGTCGTCGAACGTGCGGCGCACGAGCCGATACCAGTCCTCTAGGTTCTGGAAGCTCTCATAGTTGGTGATGTCGTAGACCAGCAAGACCGCCTGGTAGGTTCACACACAGCCATTCATACGCGATCATGATAGAAATTGTTAGTGCACGAACATCAATTCTACTACAAATCCAATCGCAGGAAGAGACTTATCTACCTGCGCGCCAAAGATGTAGTTCTTGAGCATCTTGCCGCCGATGCTCTGCCCGCCGATATCCCAAATCTGCAGCGTCACCTGAGTGTCGCCTACGAGTGCATATACAAGAGATTGGAAACGGGTCGCGTTAGCACAATGACATGACATAGCTGATGAGATTAGAAAGCAACAGTAGCCGTCGCATGGCAACGTACCTGGCAGTCTGAGTCGCTTCAGGAAGAAGTCGAGACCGATGGTCTGCTTGTACACGTTGGAGAAGTTATCCTCCGTGTGGCGCATCGCGATCGACGTCTTCCCCACCGCGCCGTCGCCCAGGATGATCACCTGCACGCAGCGGTTTACAAGGAAGCGTCATGAGCAACACGTTCAGAAAGAGCCTTGCAATGCGAGCTTTCCGCCGCCGTGGAGGTACGTGTGACACATAACAGGAAAAATGAGCATATCGCCCACGAACATACTTTGTACTGCAGCTGCTGGGGCTCATGCTCGCTGTCGGTCTCCTTCGACATGGCTCACACTCGTCACGTCCTCGCCTGCAACGCAGCCGAAGACTATCGTTCAACACGAGGCAGATCCAACAAAAAATGTTGAGTCGGTCGCGTCGCTTCGCGTCGCTTCGCGTTCATTCAGGATCGTATGTTGAATCATATAGCATGCTCATGCTCTCCTAATACCGGCACTATTTCATAAGTGCGCATCCAACCTTTCTTCATTAAGTTTGTTTTATGGATTGATGACAACTGCTTTGTGGGGAAATAAAAATTGCCCTCCCAGACCCGAGAATAGAAACTCTGCCCCTTTTGTATTCTATTTTACTTCCTCTGTTCCGAAAAGAAATGTGCAGTTTGGTTTTATGTGGCACACATAATCGAGGTGAAACTGCACGATTGGCTGAG
>JALBZB010000917.1:0-15637 GCA_038050625.1 Pythium sp. MPC-2022a | reverse complement strand
CCGAGAACGAGGACAAAGTCAACAATGCACATTTCTTTTCGGAACAGAGGAAGTATAAGAGCGTGCGAGGAAAAGAGTGCTTCAACTGCCGCTCCTATATTAAAGTGTGGTTAGGCAACACATGGATTTGTTTCTTTGAACGGATCCGATCCCCTCAGCGCGACCTTTGGCCGACCTTAGAGATGCCTTACTCGAATCCATTCATCCATTCACACAAGCACAAGCTCCGCGCTACAGCATAGCTCCACGACTCCTGACGAGAGAATAAAGAGAGAATATGGGACCACCAGACGCAAGCAAGGCGGCGGGCACAGACGACGGCGGCGCAGCGGCGCCAGAGGGTGGTGAGGTCTCTGGCAAGATTCCAAAGATCACGATCTTGCGGCTCGAGCTGCCCACGACGCTCAAGGACGAGGCCGTCGCGCGCCTGATCGAGTACCTACAGGCGAACTCGAGCGCGATTGAGAAGGACATCTCGACCGACATGAAAAAGTACTTTGACCAGAAGCACGGCCAGACGTGGCACTGCATCGTGGGCAAGCGCTTCGGCTGCTCGGTTGCCTACGACACGCAGTTCCTCCTCTTCTTCCAGGCCGACCAGCACTACATCCTACTCTTCAAGTCGGCCGAGTAGTAGTCAGTCAACTTTCCTGTATATAGCATTAGCACATGTGTCAATCAGTACCATCCGCATTTGCAGTAATCATTGTTATCATCCATCCATTGGTTCATTTCCTTTAGCAGAGGCGTCTGTCACTGGCAGCCCTGGACCAAAACTCTGGGGGTTTTATACTGCTTTTGCGACTTGGAGGAGGATCTTCGAGGACGTCTTGGCGAACTTCGTGACCGCGTCTTCCTCTTCTTTGTTCGGGTCGAGTGTGTCGAGCGTGTGGGCGTCCACAAACTCGAGCTCTTCGTCTCGTGAGACCTTGAACAGCTGCTCACAGTGCCAACACAATTCATAGCAAGACATATACAAATCAGTACTCCAGAACCTGAGCTTACCAACACTGCCAATACCAACAGCATACTACCTCTTTGAGCTCAATCTCCTGAGGTTTCTTCTCGTAGAGTTCGCGGATTTGGTCGTTGTAGTAATCGCTGATCGCGATCTTCATGCCCGTCTGGTACGACGTGCTCACGTTCTCGCCAAAGAGACTCAAAACACCGCCTGCAGTGATGAATGTCCGCAACATGTGAGCAACTACAATACACGCGCTACTTGCTAGTCACCGTACTAACGAAAGCTTACCGAGAGCTACGCTGCTGCAGTGCACCAGTGGGATCAGCAGACTCGGTCGGAATCGGAAGCCCTGGTGCTCCACCGCGCTCTCAATGCGCTTCACAGCGTTGTCTTCCAGCTGCTTGAGCTCCTGTATATGCACCGAATAGTTATAGCACGGTACCATTATTTAGTCGCTTGCACTACAACTGCTGCAAAATGACACGACGGTGTAGATGGATATATTCATACCTGGAGCGCTTGGAAATGCGCTTCGTCGTACGCCGTTGCGCCACCACGACCAGCGCTGATCAGCTGCTCAGTAAATTCACGCATCACATCACACTAGGCATTCAATACACCATCATGATAACAAGGCAATCGATACGCCACTATAAACTACGCACCTTGCCGTCCAAGAGCTTCTGGTTGGCCTTCTGGATCGCGTGGCCTCCGCGCAGCATCTCGCTGATCTCGTCGTCCTGCTTCTGCGGGTGTGTGGGCACGTCGCCGCAGTTCTCTTCGAGCCAGTTGGCTCTCGATGCATACGCAGACGCAGCAGGGCCAGCAGCAGTAGAGAAATAGGATGCTCGGCGTGCGTGCGTACGAGCGAGACGCTTAGAAGACGCAGCAGATGCGCGCATGATCGTCGCCATGATCCTTCGCTCACGTTCGATGCTTGCCTTGTCTTGTGAAAGTGAAGTAACGTGCCTTGCGAATAAAGGCTGAATCGTACTTTATCGAGACACTTGAAAAATGCAATTTATCAGCAAAGTACGATTATGCAAATACACGGAACTGCAGACGCGGAGCGCAAGCTCAAGTGCCTTATTATGTGTATGGCCCAGCTGGCAATCGCAACAGTAGCATGGCACGGTGTTCAAATGAGAGAGCTCGTATTTTGGAGTTGGGTGTTGGCTTGATGTCGTTCTTGTGTCGGGATGGATGGAGGTCGTGGCAGTCAGTAAATTAGATGGATGGGTCAGTGCACCAGCGGCTTGAGCGGCGCGGCGCGCGTCTGGTCGTCGATCACTTGCTCGCGAATGTCTTCCGGCACTTCACCAATGACGCAGCTATCAGAGATCATACGACAAGAATCACACACGCAAATAGATGTTAGTTACTTGGCAAGCTATACGCACATCACACTGCATTTCAATTGAACATGCGCTGTCAACAGCCACGTACATGTTGTCGCCGCGCACAATATATAATCCCAGCTCCACTGCCTCCACCGGTTCTTTCGTCGAGTAGACGCGCTCGAAGCTGTCGTCCAGCACCACGTTGATGCACTGATCGTAGCCTTTCAGGACGCCCTGATGGAAGTGGAAACCAACACAATTGCGCATGCAATACAACAGCAGCACCAGCAAAGACCGCAGAAGCAAAACGATTGTTAGCAATTGCACACGCACTTCAGCACCGCACATAAATAGAAGCGCGTGGGCGTTTGCGCTCACAGGCGGTATCAATAATCGCAGACAAGCGCGACTTACGATGATGTTGCGGCCGTCGTTCGTGATCACCGAGATCGTCTCTGCTCGCAAAAGACACCAACACACACACAGAAACACATACACGTGCAGTCAGTACAACTACGCGCATGTCACGCACGGACGTACACCTTCGCTGCAGTCACTTGTACACGGAGAGATCCACGTACGGTTCATGAGGTCTTGCAGATACGACGCCATTTTTGCTTGGCGAGCAATTTTGTCTTGCCTTGCCTGCTTGTTTTTTTAAAAAAGCGTTTTGTCCAAAAAATTATTTTCGAAAAAGCTGAATAAATGAATCGTGCACACTTGTCTCCAATTCATTTTTCAGCATGAATCGCTTTAATGAATTGGTATCTGAGTCTGAGTCAATTGAATATTCTGAGTCCATCTGAGAAGCAGGTCAAAAGGCAAGACTTGGTCATTTTCGATTGACTGGGAAATAGCAGCAGAATGGGCGGCCAGAACTCGCGCATGGTCAAGGAGATCGTGCAGGACTCGCTCTACATCATCCGCCAGACGAACCGCGCGACCTACGAGCGCAGCGTGCAGGCGCATCAGGAGGTCACGTCCAAGATCGAGGAGCTGCGCGAGGTCAACAAGCAGATGATCCACTCGACGCAGCAGGACGATGCGCGCTCCGAGATCTTCAAGACCTTCCAGGCCGTCGACTCGAAGAAGAAGCAACTCGATGACGTGGTGCGTACGACGCTACTCTTGTATATCTATATGCGCATGTGGAACGTGCACCTTGATTGGGCGTATGGATCACCTTGAGGCTTATAAATCACTCACTTGTGTCTGCTTTTTTGCAACAATAACTGTAGGTGGACGGCTTCGCCAAGCAGTTCGAGCTGCCCAAGAGCTACCAGAAGATCGCCGACACGCACCGCACGGAGCAGCAGCTGGCGAAAGAAGCGGCAGAGGCAGCGGCCACCGCAGCAGACAAAGCTGACAAGCTCTGATTTCTCTCATAACTTTCATAAACGCATATGTACGATTCACTCTTTGTGTTCTCCATTTTCAAACATCATAGTATCAAACAGCGCCGAAAATGCGTCTCCTCACTACTTATATATATACGTCAACGTGGCTCTTTCTGTTCTGGACTGCCTGCACACCGGTATTGTATGTATGTGCGTTTGCAACAGCACCAAGTATTATACAGCACTGCAGTGGTGTCGGACCCACGGGTGCGTGAGCAGGTCCTCTAGTGCCAGGCGGTCCTTGGGTTCTTTCCGCAGAATCTTCACCAGCAGATCCTTCGCGGCGGGCGACACGTGCGACGGGAACTTGAGGTCGATCGTCGCAATCCGCTTGTACGTCTCCGTGTTGCTCTCGGCCTCGAACGGCGGGTTGCCGACAATAAACTCGTACATCAAGATCCCAAGCGTCCAGATGTCCACGTGCTCGTCGTGCGGACGGTTCTCAATCATCTCGGGCGGTAGGTAATCCAGCGTACCGCAGAGCGTTGTTCTTCGCGACGACGGCGCGTGCACGGACCAGCCGAAATCAGCGATCTTGAGCTCTCCAGAGTGGCCGACGAGAAGGTTCTCCGGCTTGATATCACGGTGGATCACGTGCTTGCTGTGCATGTAGATGAGTGCACGTGCGATCTCCTGGACGTACAGCGCCGACTGCTTCTCCGAGAACCTGCCCACTTTCATCAGCTTCTTGTACAATTCACCCTGCGGAGCGTACTCGATGATCAGATACACGCGCTTGGCGTCGTAAAAGTATCCGTACAGGCGCAGAATGTTCTTGTGGCGCAAATGCGACTGGATTTCGATCTCGCGGCGCAGCTGATGCTCGACACTCGACTTCATCAGCTGCGCCTTCTGCAGCACCTTGAGCGCCACGACGTACTTGGACTTCTTCTCACGCGCCAGATACACGTTGCCGAACTTACCCTTGCCCAGCGGCTTGCCGATATCAAAGTCGCTCAGCTTCCACGTCTTGTTCATATTCGATGAACTGCTACCGCTGCTACTGTTATCTGCTGCTGCTGTTGATGATGAAGAGGACGTCGAGTCTACTGATGCTGACTGGCTCGACTTGTACGCCGCACTGGCGTTACTGCTGCTGCTGTTCTGGTTATTCGACGCGTGTTGGGTCCTGTACTGCGCTGCCAACTTCTCCGCGTTGTTGCTGGCATGACCTGCGATGCCTTTGCGCAATTGCGCGTCGTGCGACGCAGCCTGGCTCGTGTACTTCTTCAGTGACGCAGCGGCGGCCGTCGAGCTACTGCTGCTGCTCATGGACGCGAGTGTCACGCTGTTCTTGGCGCCGATCGCCGCACGGCTGGTGCCCGCGGAGGACGCACCGAAGAATTGTGATGCTGGCGCGTGGTTTTGCGTGCTGCCGCCTCCGGCTCCGCCTGCGCCAAAGCGGTTCTCCTTCTCTGCATCGAATCGCCGCATTATCACGCTGCTCTATGTCCTGAATCTGTTTGTCCTTTGTGTGCTGTGTGGTAAACTGGGAAATGGGCGAATGTTAAAATTTGCGGGAAAACAAAGTGGACTTTTTTTGAAAAAATTTGAAAATTCAAACCTGTTTTCTTCGAATTCGAAGGCTTTTTATCGAAATTTTGACGTCACATTCTTGAAAATTCAAATAAATCTGCCCTGCTGGCTGAAGCCAAGTTGCTGATTGCTATCAATTGAACCAAATGGGCGACGCAGGAATGCAGGAGGCAGCGGAGAGTGCGGCGTCTGCCGTGGCGGCGCGGAAGCGCAAGCGCAGCGCGCAAGGCTGCCTGTGCGAGGCGAACGACGTGCTGGTCGAGGAACTCAAGAAGATCAAGGCGAAGGTGCGCGACCCGACGTCGCACCTCGCGTCCAACTACACGCGCGCGATTTCGTCCATCATGCGCCACGGCGGGCCGATCCGCGACGGCAAAGAGGCCAAGCAGCTCAAGAACATCGGCAACTACCTTGCGAACCAAATTCAGGCGATCTTGCAGAAGAAAGGGTTACTTAGAGCAGCTGAGAGCGATGGGAGCTCGAATAGTAGCAGCAGTGAGCCAGCTGCGCACAACGAAGGAGCCGATCCTATCCAGCGAATCCGCAAGCAGCACAAGCAGCACGAGCAGACAACAGCAGCAGCGCACAAGCAAACCCAGCCACTTCCACCTGCAGCAACAGCAGCAACAGCGTCAATACAGGCAGCGAACTTGACAGTGCCGATTGCCACGCGCGTGAGCTCGGAGACGGCGCACAAGGAGTATGCGCCTGCGTACAAGAAGCGTAAGTGGATTAAACGCATATTTCGTCATGGTGGTAGGATAGAATTGCTCATTGATTGCCCGTCTGACGATACACCACCATGTATTATCTGAATAGAGCCGTGGTACGTGATTCTGGCGATGAGTGGCGAGCGAGCGACGTCAGATCTCACAGCGATCGCAGTCGATCAGCTCTTGCTCAAGATGAAGAGCGTTGGGGTGCGTTGTCTTCATGGCACTAACGGGATCATTATTTGCTTCTATAGACTCACATGTGTGGTATGGCTTCATTGTTCTTCTTGTAGTATGATGGCAATCTGGTGAAGCTCAAGACGTGCATTGCGTCGCTCTGCGGGACGCATGAAGTGGTGTCCAAGACCTCTGCAGGGCTGGTCTACTTGACTGAGAAAGGGAAGCGCAGCGTCAATCTCTGTCCAGGCAAACTGCCGAGCGTCGCGGAAGATCAACTCAGTACTTCAAGTCCATTATATAGCAGCGCAACGTCAGTACCCGCGACTTTGAGTGCACCCCCACCCCCGCGAGTCGAGCCGCATCCTCTTGCAGCTCCTTTGTCAGCACTTGCTGCTCCTGCTACTGTACTTCCCCGTTCAACAACTAACCTCAGTGAGGTCGTCTGTATTGAGCTCTCTGATTCAGAAGAGGAGCTGCTTGGAAATGGTTGTGAAGAAGAAGACTCGGAGTCTGAAGCGGAGACAGTACGAGCGTCTGCCAGTCCTTCTCCTGTCTCTGTGTTTGCCGACACCAACACTAATGACGACCACAACTACAGTTTCGAGTACGAGCCGGACGAAGAACCGTCGGTCTTAGAATTCCAGTCACAGCCTTCCTTTGAAACAGAAAAGCAGTCCGACAGCGACTCTGGGATCATATCAGAGTCCGATGAGTGGGAGCTCGTCTTAATTCTCGACCATCGAGAGATTTTGTCGAGACAGAACCGCAACATCCTCGAGCGCAAGCTGCTGGAGCGCAATGTCACGTGTGAAGTGCGCGCTCTGAATGTTGGTGACGTGCAGTGGATCGCAAAGCGCTACCGGAACGGAGAAGTCAGCGGTGCGATTTCTTTTGTTTGTGGCTTGGCAAAGGCAGTGGATGTATCATGTGATTGACCGACTAATAGGTTTACTTATTGCTACCTTGTAGAATTTGTGCTGAATGTCATCGTGGAGAGAAAGGAAGTGCGCGATTTGTCAGGAAGTATCATCGATCGCAGGTACTGAATTGTCTATCATTCAAGCCCTTCATCCCAGTGAGCAATTCTAACTATCAGCGTGGCAATCTTGCAGATACACTGAGCAGAAGATCCGCCTCCGAGCGAGTGGTCTGACGCACATCATCTACTTGGTTGAGGGATCGTTCAGCCAGCAGACCACTGTTCGCTCTGGAGGTCTGCAGACCGCGCTCTGTCGCACCCAAGTGCAGAACCAGTTCTTCGTGCAAGTGTGTCAGAATGCGGATGAGACAGTCGCTTTCCTCGCTGCTGTGCACTCGCGATTGCTCGCCAAGTTCCCGAGAAAGAAATGCCGAAACCCAGAGGCACTTCAGATTCAACATCCGACCGCGTCAGCATGCAAGCTGCCGATGCAAGCGACTCGAAAAGATTTTGAGCAGATTTTCTGCCATCCAGCGCAGAGCTTTGCCACGTTCAACTCGCTGTTCCGCAAAAAGACCCAGTTCACAGTGAGCGAGATCTACCAGATGATGCTGACGCAAGTGCCGGGGCTTAGTGCTGCGAAAGCCGCAGGTGTTTCTTCAGCACACACGACGTTCCGCCAGCTTCGGCAGACGCTATTGTCTCATGTGAACAGAAAGAAAGATGAGCGCGTGGAGAATATCCGCTGCGGAGAGAATCAGCGACGCCTTGGCGTCAAGTCGCGCGAGTGTTTATCCTATTTATTAACGTCAGCGGTGTACAGTGACAACGAAGAAGTGCCAGGTGTGCAGGAGTGAAGACGACAGCAACAACAAAAAATGGTTACAGAGCCCTCAACTGCTGAATGACGAGCTGAAAGGTGTGATTGCACGGCTGGAGCTCAGCTAGCGTGTACGTCTGCTCCAACAGCGCCTTCACACCTTCGACGGCGTCCAACAAGTTGCGCTACAAGCACAAAGAAGAATAACGTGGTGAGTAAAGATGGAGATCAAGTGTAGCAATGTCATGACGTGATTCTCGTACCTGGACTGGTTTAAATAGAATGGTTTCCGTGGACGAATTCCTCAAGTAGAGATGAATGGTGGCAAGGACCTCGGGCAAACTCTCGTGCAGCTTCGCAGACACACTCGTGAGCACTTTGTTAACTTCTTCCGGAGCGGTGAACTTGAACTGGCGGAAATCCTGTGGCGTGTTCATCTTGAGACCTCTTGTCTGCACGTCTGCTATTTGCTTCATCAGTGTCAAGAGTGGTTGCGCGGTTTGGTGCAAGACCGCTTCGATGAACAACGTGCAGCTCTTCTTGAGCTCTTGCTCCAGCTCTTTCTTCACGTCAGAGGTCGTCTCCTGGATTTGCGGGATGGCGTTCGTGAAAAGCCCCACCAGTGCGTTTTCGTATGAGAACGAGAAGATCGTCGAGATCTCAGACAACAAGTGGCTCATCGCGTCCGAGCTACTCGTGAAGTCGAGCGCCTTATTCGTGAGCGAGAACTTGATGTCGAACGGCGTGATCTGTTCACGCAACGTCAGCAAGTGCTTGACCAGGAAGAGCGTTCCGTGGAGAGCGCCTTTCGATGCCGTCAGGTCGGCAGACGCCATTTTCAACGACACCGTACAGATCTGGATCGCGTCCTGAGCCAACTCTTCAAAGATCTCCATCTACGAAACAGAACAGCAAAGGAACAGAACGAGGGTTGAAATGGTTCAGCATTTTCCACAGACCCCAGGTTTAGGTGGCACGTACGTTGACGAAGTGGTACACTTTCGAGAGGCAGAGTAGTGTGTGTTCGAGTGACGGGTACCACGTGGCGTACATCGATCCCGAGCTGTTCACCAGTTTATTAGGGTAGTCGAGATCCGCGGCCGTCGGTGTGAACCCTTCGATCTCGTCACGAATGTACTTTTGCATGCAAAGGATGAGTCGCTCTTGCGCGTCCTGGATCATGCGGTGCATCACGGGCTCGGTGAAGCCCACGGTGGCAGCGCGCGGCTGGATGACGCTCTCGATGACCTCGCTCTGCAGCACTTGGATGATCTCACAGAGCGCCTCGATGTCTTTCTGCTGCAGCATCTGCGGTCGCACGACATTGTACAGCAGTCCGCTCACCTGGAAGATCATACGCCTACAGAACGAAAGACAAGAACACTATCAGTTGGGCATGCTGATGCTCATTAACGCAAACTTATTGAGAACGTACTCGAATGGGGTCTCGGTGCTGTCGTCATCCTCCTCAGCCTCGTTATTCTCATTCTGGAAGACGAAGAGCGAGTCGCGGGGCTCACGTCCAAAGAGCTTGAGAAACAGGCGGAACTCGGCATCGCACACTTTCACTAAGTACGCGCAGCTCACTCGCAGCTACACCGTCCAGTAAAACCACCCAACGATAGCGAGCGTTAGAGGACTCAGTATACTTGTCTGTGAAGTTTAAAGAGCTCTTACCAGATTCACAATGTCCGTCGACTGACTCGCCGCATCGAAAGCCGCCGAGAGCACGGATGACAGCAGCTGAACGCGCTGAGTGGCGTATGCGTTGCAGACTTCACTGAGCGCGAGTTGGTTCGCAGCGAACGCACTCTGGTTGGACATCGCTGACGCGGAGGTCGTGAGGCGCTCGAGCTGCTTGGCGACTGCGGTGAGCGCCGGCGCCACAAGCTGGAAGTTCACATAGTACGGCGATGCTTCGTCGATCTCCAGTGTTGTCACGGGTGCTGTCGTTGCATTTGCCTTTGCGAGCGCCTCGTAGACTGCGTCCTTCGCGGCTTCCAGTCCGTTGATCGCGTACTCCTTCAAACACTGGATCCCGCCCGCTGACAGCGCTCGATAGGCTTCAATGTAGCAGACCGCGTCGCGATACTCGAGCTGTTCATTTGTTTCAGGCAGGATTAGGACAAATGAGAACAAGTTTTCTAGAATCAGCACCATGTCCTAACTCTCCTAAAAGCGATAGAACACAATTCATAATCGTCATGGAATCATACACACGACTACAGTACGTACATGCTGTTCGAGATACGCCACGGACGTGTCGATCTTCACAAGCGCGTCTTCGAACGCTTTGGTCGTCGGGTCGATGTTGCGTTTGTGCTGGAACACCTGCACGGGCTGCTGCGTCTGGTTCGTATTCGTAGTGACTGGGCCAGCGCCGCTACCGGTCTTCGCCCCCGTCGATGGCGACGCGAACTTGACGCCAAAGCCGAGCGTCTGCGCGATGCGGTCGATCGCCGTGAAGTGCGGCATCGGCGCCGCGATCACGTCCACGCGCGTGTTCAGTGCCTCCACCTGCTGCAGCACGTTCTCGAAGCTGTCATAGAGCGCCTGCGTCTTGGACGCCACCTGCGCGTGGCTTGCCTCCATCTCCTCCACGAGCGCGAACGACTGATGCGCGTGCGCGTACAGCTGCGTCCAGTCGGCAGCGCACGCATCCACTTTTGACGCAAACTGTGCGAGCGTGTGGCCGCTTTGGTCAATCCCCTCTTCGCAACCACTGTCGTTATGCTTTACGTTGCCTACGTGACGCAAAGACTGAGTCACGCGGTGGCTGAGGAACTCCTTCATCGTGCTCGCAGCAGGGACAGACTGGTGATCGTCATCTCGCGGGAAGTCGCTGCGCTTCTGTTGCTGTTGCTGAATGAGCAGCGCGTTGCTCTCCGCCTGCACGCGCAGCTGCAACCGACGCTCGAGCGAGTGCAGTAGCGCTTCCTGCTTCGTGCTGAGCCTCACGTCCTTGACGCTCGAAGGCGCCACCGCCGTCGCCATTGCAGCCGCCATCTTTCTCGTGTAGTTTGTCCTCTTTTGGTTTGCTTTTGGATTTCGACACGTTTGAAAAGCTCTTTTCATTTCCCACGTCGACTGCGACGGAGTTTGGAAATCCCTTTTGTGCTTTATAGCACACTTTCCATTTTAGAAAAATGTCAATAGATTGAAGTCATATTTCACCTTTCGATTTTCTTCATCACGTCAAAGTCAACGTGAATATCGCTTTGGAAAGGTTTGTCTAAAGATCATTGTGTGATCAATGCTTGTCAATCAATCTGCCAAAAACGAAGAGCTCAGTCAAACGTGAGCACCTTCAGGATCGATGCATATTTGCTCTAATTGATGTTGTTGATTGATTCATTGTTATCGCTGACGACTTCAAAACTATTTTGCATTAATTACAATGCACGGCGTACTCATTTTTTTCTCTATGTGGAGCTGCAACCCTTGCAGTTGGAGCTCCACGATCATTTACAGAAACTATCGGTCGCGACACAGGCGATCTTCTCTTCCCTTCCTCACCAACGGACCCGAGCGCCTTACGATTGCTGGATCGTGCTGCTCGGCAACAGAATCTGCTTGAAGCGTTCGTCACGGAGCACGCTACGCAGCGACCAGCCGTTGAAACCGGTCTCATCGCCGTAGATGCGCCAACTCCAGAACGTCCAGCCGCCCTCCGCTTGGTTGAGCACGTTCACCTGCGCGGCAGCCCACTCGTAGTACTTCTCCTGGTTGTTGCCGAACTTGCCCGCGGTCGCGAAGCTCCATTCGCCAATAAACAAGCGGTTGTGGTTCTCGCGCGCGTTCCACTTGGTCACATCGCCCTGGAAGTTCTTCTTGACCGACACGTTGATCAGATCGTCATCCGAAGTCTGCTCGTATCCCCAAACGAAGTACGGATGCCACTCCACCCAGACGTTCTTGTACTGCGGCGCCGACATGAAGCCGACCATCGAGTCTGGGCTCTGCTTGTAGAGCAGCGGCGCGACACTGAGCACGCAGTCGTTGCCGTCGCCACGGATCGCCTTGTACGTGTCCTCGTAGTAATTGTAGAGCACGTCCTCCTTGGTCGATCCATTCGGTTCGTTGAGCAAACCGATGCCGAGGAACGCGTCCTCGTTCTTGTACCGAGCAGCGAGGAACTTGGCCATCGAGTGCGTGTTCGCGACGTTCTCGTCAAAGTCGCTCCAGTACGCCTTGCCTTTGACCGATGGGGACGAGTGGTCCGCGCCGTTCTGCGACCCCTTGGCCGCGTGGATGCTGATGAGCACCGCGATGTTGTGTGTCTTGGCCCACTTCTTGATGAGCAGGTCTAGGTACCGGAGCGTGCCCTTGGTGAACGCCTTCCATTCGGTCTTGTTGGACGGGTCGTCGTTGTCGAAGCCGACGATCCAGTAGCCCACGGGCACGCGCACCGTGTTAAGTCCGGCGTCCACGATCGCCTTGATTTCGGCCTCGGTGATGAACGTGTTGTGGTGGTTGCGCAAGTTCGAGCGGATGGTCGCGGGGCTCGTGGGACTCGCGGCCTTCGTGATGGCCGTGTATTCGCCGCCGGCCGCGTCGTCCGCGCTCACGCCACGCCAGAAGTCGGCCTCCTTGGTCATCCAGTTCTCGACCACGAGCCAGCCGCCAAGGTTCACACCACGACTCTTCGTCTGGCCGTTGCGGATGCTGGATTGGACGTGTGTGAACGAGATCTGCGCCGATTCCACAGCGAGCGAGCCCGTGTCGTAGGACGCGGACTTCTGCTCGTCATCACCAGCATCGTCGGCCGCGCGCGCGTAGCCCACGGTCGAGTTGGTCATGTTTTTGACATTGTGGAAGTTGTATCCGCTGGTCGAGGACATCGTCGTTGCATCCACAGAGGTAGAGGCGAGCGCGGCCGCAAGAGCAGCACACGCAGACAGCAGGCAGGCGGTTCGGCGCAACATGGCTAGATAACGGAGTGGGATGTGTAGAGGTGCTGACTTGAGTTGGACTGGTGGACTTGCTGCCTCGGACGCAAATTGAGCTCTGCCACAGCGCAGAAGCGTGGCGGCGGAGGAAGGAAAGAAGCTCTTCGAAAGAAAGAGGCACCTTTGGATTGGAGCCATTTGTGGACGGACCGGCTTTCTTTCTGTTGCTCGTGTTTCTGGGTTGCCTGGTGCATCAGATGGCCGTTTCAAGCCAGCAGCGGGCACAAAAAGCAGGCGAGTTTCTCAACATCGAATCGAAAACACAAGGGTTTTTGCGAGAGGGGAGATTTGAGCCAACGACCAGCGAGGATGCGTTGGATTTTGGGTTGGTGTTCAGCTGCGCTTCTTACGTGGGGGACCCAAATGAAAGGCAGACAGCATGCAGACAGCCTCGCTCTCTTTCGCCAGATGCACAGACTCTAACTTGCTTGGCTCCAGAGATCGCCAGATGGACACGCGCCATTGTCGTCGCCGCATTGTAAAGCCTCAGCAGCTTGTCATTTTGGGCTTGTTTGGCTTGTCTGCCTGTCACCACTTCAGGAATCTGATACACGATCAATAAGATCTTACGGTATGCCAAGTGATCACGAAGATTTTCTATTCGCGCCACCCATATTTGTTCTCTTTTTCTTGAATCGCGTCACTGCCATCTGGTTTTCGACTTCGGCTTCGACTTCGACTTCTTCGATTTCGATGGACTGGACTTGCAGGATAACTGCAAACTGAAACTCTACCACTGGGGGTTTGTATGTGGGGCCATAAACGTCTCCCAACCCCAGACGCACACAAAAATGCAGGGCGCCTTACAGTCCGTTACAGGACAGTTCGCCACGCGTTCCTGCACTGTTCACGGAGTGAAACCAAATACCTGGCAACTTTTTCTGCTTTCTACTTGTCAACGAGCAGTATAAACATATAAACATAACAGACGGGGGCATAGTGAAATCAAAATGTCTGATGTTGATATTTTGGGTGTGTTGTTTGCTTGTCTCGCAATTGTTTCTGCCAACGGATGGAAAAGAAACCACAAGGTTGGCGCGAAAGAAACCTGGGGAATGTGATTGTGGAAACATTTTATATGCTCGAAATGCACTGCACGCACACCACCATGTTGTAGGGAGCTCGAAACCGACTGAGTGTGTGATCGCTTGCCAAGCAAGGCGCTCACAGAGAGAGATCGGATTTATGCGTGCGAGTGCACACGGCAGAAGCACGTCAGACAAAAAGCAGTCAGTCAACATGGGTTCAGTTGGTGTTCTTCTTATTCCTACCCCTTTATTATCAGCTAACTCTGTATAAAATTGAAAAGCTATATGTGTAGTTTTTTTGTCTTTACTCAGACTGAATACAGATATAAAAATGCATACTCATTATAAATGGAAGATAGAGAACAAGTCGCAGCTGAGCTCGCATGTCAAGATTGATCCAGAACTGAGTCACACATTTCGACTCAGTTCTCATATTTTATCCGTATGCGAGGTAATGTAATTATTGAAATAACCGCACATTTCTTTTCTGTGAGCGTTCGTAGGGTGTTTCTCAAAGCACCAAAGCGAGTTTTTCTGTTGCACCAAATACTGAGGTCTTTGGCTATCACGACTCAGCGTGTGTTCAGACACAGATTTTGGCTTGAGGAGTTGATACCGCACTGCTTCCTCCATATATGCAGCGTCTTTGTCGGAAATTACGTTCACAAACAATCCTTGAAAGGGTTGACAAATTCTCGTGGGGAACCGCTAGAACGGACCTAGTCGGCCTTTTGACCGTTGGGCTTAACTAGTTCATCTTATGTTTTGATGTCAATGGTGCGAGCGATCCAAGAGTGTGACTCGAGCACACGAGCGCCGTCACACAACACAGACTTCCTAGGACCCGATTGCCAGTCTCAAAACGGAGAAGCATTTAGGTTAAGGACATATAAAGTAAGTGGTGTTTAACGTCGCTGGTATGATTCGTAAACTTGCCGTTTGTCTCTCTCGCTGTCTGCAAATACTCAAGAGCAGAGTCCTTGTGTGCTTGTTTTATATCCTACTGTCGTATTAGGATACCCCACAAAAGTTGCTTGTTGAAACGGACGGCCTTGAAATGGAGGTCCCCTAACGAAAGTAGGTTCCTGGCCTCACGAGTCCAGCTTGTTCTATCCGACATCTGAAATTACGGACACCACAAACTTGTCATGGGGACCCCATTCGCTGGCCACAGGGGCTGCATCGAGACCTCAATTACCCCTTTAAACTGCTACAAGTTGACATGAGGACGCGGGTGCTCGACTTCCTAATCTTTAGAGATTGACAGAGCTCGATGCATCCGACACCCATTAAGAAGAGGTGAGTTGGAGTCCGGGAACAATTCACCTCTTCGCTTACTTCGTAAAACTACAGGATTTCACTCATAGCACACTGGAACATTCAGATCCGCCACAGAATCACGGAGTTGCTTGTGTGAACAAATGAATATTAGCAATATGATCATGCTGATGTCGCTAACATTTCGAAAGTAGTACTACAAGTGGTTCGCTCATGTTGAGGTGGTCTCCACACGAAACACTCATCACGGAAATGAATGCAAGTTATATTGCGTTAGCGCTAAAGGACAATAGTCCAAACTACCTGCTTTGATAGTTTCGGCATACTGCTTTTCACCCCACACTCTGCATTACAACCCGATGATAAAAGGCAAACCGCATTGTTCTGCTCTGAGACTCGTGTTTGAAGAGCCCACCTGAGCCATCAAAAGGCTGAAGTGAGTCCTTTAGTTACCAAGGAGGAACTTCTTGAGCTTGGCATCGCGGAGCACGCTGCGCAGTGACCAGCCGTTGA
>JALBZB010000916.1:0-15654 GCA_038050625.1 Pythium sp. MPC-2022a | reverse complement strand
CCGTTGTCGCAGCCATTGAGGTCGCCAGAGACACGGGAAATGACGAAATCGTGCAGCTTTTGAGGGATTTCGCCGTAGAGAATCAGTGGTTCTACTACAGTGACGACGACGAGTGCATGGATTTCGACTTTGTTGGTGCATACGACGATTTCGGCGACTTTAGCGAAATAACAGCGTCTATGGAGGAGACTATGAATTCGAATATTCATTCAACCCTTGATCCGAAGAATTGACGAGCGGGAACGAACGAATTGGAGTAAATGCAGAGTCAGCTGGGATCGTTCAACCATATTTATTCTGTCTGCGTTCGTTGTTCTCTCCGGATTTGCCCTTCTCATTGTAGTTGCACCAACTCAACCTCCTCAGCTGGCAAGTCACCGACCGCAGTGCAGTGCTCGCGAATGAAATGTAGCGATCGCCATGCCAAGCTTCATCAACTTCATTATGGCACGCGATCAACTTTCTTCAACCAATTCGAACGAATGCATTCCCGCATTCCACTCGCCAAGAGGTGGTTCACCCACTCTGAAACCATCAGCTCGCACTACGCTGTATATCGACTTCACCACGAGCTCAACTTAAGATCCCCCTGCGTAAATGGAGACGAACAAGGGATGGAGATGATGAATATATGGTAAATTATGAACAACCGCTCTTGCTTTTTACAAATTCTAATCAGCATTCGCAAATCTTCAAACGCTCAGGAGGTCTCGGTCACAAACTCCGCCTTCAGCGTCCATTTCCGTCCACGGCACTCGGCCATGTCCCTCAGCAGGTTGCGGAAGACCATCTTGTCCTTTGGCGCGATGAGGTTCGCAAACGCCTCCAAAATGTCTTCGGTCGTGACACCATTGCGCCTTCGCGGATCGGTTCGGGACGGCGTGAGGAACGCGTGCAGCTGTTTAGTCATCTCGTCCACCGTCATGAACCCGTTCTTCAGGGTTGGGCCGCTGATGGTCCCCAGTGACGATGGCGCGACGCCGTTCTTGCGCATCTTGATCTTCGCTAGCATGTCCTTCGACGAGAGCACCTTCTGCGTAAACGGACTGGTGCTTTGGGTCGATGATGCTGCCACTCTGTTGCGTATCATGCCGCCAATGATACTGGAAGATGAAGGTGCTGCCACTGACGAAGTTGAAGCTGACACGAGCGGCTGTCGTCCTCTTGCCACGCGGTTCTCAAAGCGTCCGACTCGCTGCGACGGATCGCCAGCCACACCACTGCGACCAGTCCAAGTTGGTGTGAAGAGACTCTGTCGCTGCTGGCGGATCAATGCACACGATGCGCGCAACGAGCTCAGCGCCGACTTAGCGATCTTAGTCGACTCCATGTCGATCAGATCCGCCTCCTGGTTCTGCACGCCATCGCACTCGACTGCGTCGTGGTTGAACACGCCACGAATGCCTTCGCCATCGAAGAGTTTCTTCAAGATCGCGTCGTTGTCACCTGCACTAGCGCTATTCGAACCCGCTTCTTTGTCGTCTTCAGCGTCGACAGTCTCATCAACTTGAACCTCTTCATCTTCGTTCTCTTCTCCTTCTTCCTTAGGCTCGTCGTTTGCACCAGCAGGAACAGCAGGAACAGCGGCGTCCAGAGGGTTCTCCACATTCCCTCCAATAAATAAGTCGTTCGTCTCTGCTCCCTGGTCCTTCTCATCGCCCAACACGAAAAGATCCCGCAGCGAGTGCTTGTTGAAGCACCGCTTGCGCTTGGCGTCGTGCAGCACTTTCGTGGTCAAGTACTGCTTGAAGATCTGGCGGTGGTAGATTTTCTCTTCAATCGTGCCGCTTGTGATCAGTCGGTAGATCGTCACCTGCTTCGTCTGGCCAAGCCGCCACGAGCGCTCGCGAGCTTGCAGGTCGGTCGACGGGTTCCAATCTGGGTCAAAGATCACGACGCGGTCCGCGCCAATCAGGTTAATCCCAATTCCTCCAGCGCGGGTCGTGAGCAAGAAGATGAAAATCTTGCTGCCGTCGGCATTGAACGCGTCCAGCAGCGACTGCCGCTCCTTGACGCTCGTTGTGCCGTCCAATCGGCAAAAGCAGTACCCGAGCCGCGCCATCATGCTCTCTAAGATGTCGAGCATCTTGCGGGTTTGCGTGAACAGCAGTACGCGATGCCCTTGCTCTTTCCAGAGTGACAAGATCTTGCCCAGCACTATCATCTTCCCACTACTCTCGGACGACCCGTAATCTTCGATCCCGCTACTCAGCGTCCTGTAAGCTGCAGCACCATGGTCGCCAACAGTTAACAGCAAGTCCGGATGGTTGCAGATGTGCCGCAGAATGGAGATTGCTCGAAAAGGTCGAATGTCGCGCCGAAGCACAGACGCCACCTCGGGCGAGTTCAGATACGTCTGGTACGTGCTTCGCTGCTGTGGCGTCAGGCTGCAGAAGAGGATCTGCTCCATCTTCTCGGGCATCTTGGTCACGTGTTGGATCTCTTTCTTCGTCCTTCGCAGCAGGAACGGGTTGATCAAGTCCTTCAACACCAGCGCGCACTTGTACGCCATCAGCACCTGCATCTTGGACGCGTTCGCATACCCACCCGTGCGGATCGGCAGAACAAACTCGTCGTCGAAAGTCGGCAGCGTGCCCAGTTTCCCAGGATACACAAAGTCAAAGAGCGACCAGAGTTCGCGCAGGCGGTTCTGGATCGGCGTGCCTGTGAGGATGATGCGGTGCACCGTCCGGAACTGTTTGCACACGAGCGTGATCTCGGCGTCCGGGTTGCGGATCCGGTGGCCTTCATCGAGCACCACGTAGTCCCACTCCACATCCATGAAGAGCTCCTGGTACTGGCGCACATTCTCGTACGTGGAGATGACGACGCCGCCGCCGTTTCCAATCGTGTGGTTCTCATCACCACCATCGTCCTCCAGTACTTCCCGGATCAGCTGTGTATATGTTCTTCCAGCGAGCGTCATCCCTGACCCAGATCCATGCAACAGCACCGCGCGCATCATCGGGCACCACTTGTGAAACTCACGCACCCATTGCAGCAGCACGGACGCAGGACACAGCAGTAGCACCGTACGCACACGCTGCACGTGATGCATCGCGCCTAGAAACGCTGCAATTTGCACAGTCTTCCCCAGCCCCATTTCGTCCCCCAGGATCCCGCCAGTGTTGCGCTCGTGCAGGTGATGCAACCACTCCAAGCACTCCTTTTGATGCGGAAACAGGTGCTCGTAGATGTATTTGGGCACAACGAGCCCCGAGTCCGTTTGCATCGTGTCGTCTGGCGCGTAGTACTGCTCGTCGCCCTCGATTGCGGGCGCTGCTGTGATTTCTGCCAAGGCGTCATCTGATTCGTCCTGCGCAACAGTAACTTCGTCGTGGAAGTCGCCGTCGTCCAGCAACTCGTCGTCTCCGCCTTTCTCTTCTTCATCTTCCTCTCGCTCTTCTCGTCGTCGCTGTTTGGGTCGTGGGTTGTTGTAGAAGCTCACGCGCTCTTCACGCACCGTCTTCTTGATCGCGCACTTAAAGTCTTCAATGCGTTTTGCAAACGTCACTGCGCAACCGTCGTCGAGCCAGTTCTTCGCGTCCTTCTTCTGCTTCTTGGAGCTCTTGAACTTGCCGCCACTCGGCGAGACCGAGCGAGCAGGCGAGTCTATTTCGATCACCTCTTCATCGTCGTCTTCATCGTCATCGGCGTCCTCATCCGGTTTGTAGTCCTCCTCTTCGTCGTCCTCTGGATCATCGATTCGACTTCTCGCAACTTTCTTCTTCTTGTTCTTCCTGTCCCTGCTGCTGCTCTTGCTGGCGCTACTGCTCTGTCGCAGTCGCTTCTTGGGCTCCTTCTTCTTCTGTTTATCCTGCTTCTTATGCTTCCCACTCGATACGCCAGGCGCGTAATCCGAGTCGTCCGAGTGCGTGTCCTCGCTCTCGTGCTCGTCATGCTCGTCCTCGTCGATCAGGAAGCGCGAGGGCGATGGCGGCGGCGTCACCTGCTGCTCTGCTACTACCACCGCTGCTAGTGATGAAGAGCTCATGTGCGTCGCTCTCTCTCTCTCTCTGTGATAAATACACGCAGACACCGGCAGCACTGAGCCCTGCGCGCGTCGGACAAATTGAAGCTGCAGGTTGATCGGAAATGAGCTGATGTAGTGGCTTGATTGCCGTTTGCCTTCGCGAGCCTTCTGCCCAGTTCCCGCACTATTTTCGCTGAAAAGCACAATCAGCGCGCGAAATGAACCGCGGTCCGCTGAACCGTCATCTGGGTTGCTGAACCGTTTTTAAATACCTGCATTTTCCGAATTGCCTCTATCAATATACATTCCAGCTGGAAGTGCTACCTATAAACCCATTATCAAAGGTGAAAGCCCAGTATCTCATTTTGTATTCTCCTTTTTCAATTGGCCCGCCCTTCTCAATTGGCTTCCATTATTATGCCAATGTGGCACCAAGCCATTCGGCGACAGATCTTCTTCATCCGACGACACTGCGTCATGAGCTCCTCATCCACCGCGTTTCAGTGGCGCCACGGCACGAAAGACGCGGTCGCACAGAGCGTTGATGCATTCAACGCGTTCCTGCGCCAGGTCAAAAGCGATCTGCACGCGATCGTCGACAAGGACAGCAGCACAAGCAGCAACGGGGAGGTGGTGCACGTCGTGATCGGCAACGAAGCCGCCGATGCAGACTCGATCGTCAGCTCGCTGGTGTACGCGCACTTCAAGCACCACACGAAGGCGTTCACCAAGCAAGATCACACTGACGTGTATGTGCCAGTGCTGCCGATCCCGCGCGAGGAGCTCGTGCTGCGCTGCGACGTGTCGTCGCTGTTCAGCAAACTCGAGCTCGACCTAGACGCAATCTTGTTCGTGGACGAGTTCCCATGGCGGGACGCGGCATTTGACAAGGGCAAGAACGCGCGACTGAAGTTCACGCTGCTGGACCACAATGCGCTCAACACGAAGCACATGGTGCCACCGACGCAACAGCAGCAGAGCGAGATCGGGCAGGTCGTGGAGATCTTGGATCACCACATGGATCTGGGCAAGCACCCTGCCGCGTCAGTGCGGGAGATCGCGTTCGCAGACGGCCAGGCGCTCGTCGCGTCCAACTGCACGCTCATCGCCGAGAAGATCATCGCGTTCAACGCCGAGCAGAGCGGTCACAACGACGAGCTCTTCGCGCTCTCCTCGACGCTGCTGCTGGCGGTCATTGCGCTGGACAGCGTCAACTTCAACCCGAGTGCCAAGAAAGTGACTGCGCGCGACGTCGAGGCCGCGAACAAGCTGGAAAAGGTGGCGTTCGCATCGAAAGAGGCACTCTTCGAGTGGCTCCAGGCGGAGAAGTTCAACCCGACGCACTGGGCGAAGTTCTCCGTGCGCAACTGCCTCATGTGCGACTACAAAGAGTTTGGTGACGCCTCGAGCACCGGGCTGTACGGCGTGAGCTCGGTTCTCATCGACCTCGACAAGTTTGTGAAGAAAGCGGACTCGGGCGCTCAGCTTACGGAGCAGCTGCAGGCGTTCGCGCAGGCGAACCACCTCGCGTTCCTGCTCGTGATGACGATGTTTGTGGACGCGGACGGCGCGCGCCGACGCCAGCTGCTCTTCTACGAGTCGAGTGGCAACAATGATGGACAGAGCATTACGACCAAGTGCCTCCGCTTCCTCGAGCAGGAAGGCTCACTGCAGCTGGAGCGCTTTGAATTGCCAGCCACGCACGCAGACGCGCAGCTGCAGGCGTTCAGCCAGCAGAACGCCGGCGCGTCGAGAAAGCAGGTTGTGCCGCTCCTGCAGAGAGCGCTCTCTGCCAAAGGCTCCAGTGAGAACAGCAAGTATTAATACTAAGAAGCAAAGAGAGAGACAACGAGTGGCTGATGCTAAGTTTCCAAGTTGTTAATGAGATGTGTTTATAAGTGTATGTGGTGGCTTGGCTATAAAGACGAATTATTAGGAAATGAAAAATCAACCCACGAGCGGCGGTGGCGGTGGCGTTTGGCTTGAACGCACAGCTGGAAGCTTCAAAGGCGACGATCGATCCGATCTCTGCTCCCATTGCTGGCTCCTCTCTGTATTGTCGACGAGGAGGCTCGTTCGCTCTCCCTTCTACTACTGGGATTCACATGATGGCGCACTTGGCCTTGTGGCCTCGGCGCGGCTGGTACTTCTCCAAGTACTTGAGCTGGCGCAGGTTGATCGCGCCGCGACGGAATTTGCGAATGTGCTCCACGGCGTTGATCGGGTCGAGCCCAAACTCGATGAGCGCGATGGCGACAAGCACGGGGGCACTGTAAGCAAGCACGATCAAACGAATAGCGAGTTAGTGTCTCTTCAAATAGAATCAAGAACCAACCCATAAAGCAAACAGGCAAACAAAACGCACCGTCCAAGGCCTGCGACGCAGTGCACCGCGATGGATTTGTTGGTCTTCGAGTCGATCTTGTTGTCCTTGAAGCAATCCGAGACGAGGTCGAGCCACTTGTCGAGGATGTCGGCGTCAGGGGGCTCGCCGTCGGGGAACTCCAGTTCGTGGACCTTGATGCCCGCGGCCTCCACGGACTCGCGGCTGTACGTCACCTCGCAGGCGCGCACGAGGTCGGTGACGTTGTTCTTCTTGAGCTCCTTCAGGTAGAGATGGAGGTTGCTGTCATTCGGCGCGTCCATGATGACAAACGACAGGTGCTCCCACTGCACGAGCGTTGGCTTGTTGGTCGGCGCGATCATCGTGAGTAAAAGAGTGAGTGCGTGAGTGTGTGTTGTTCCCTTCTTCCGCTGTGCTGCGTATCCCCTCGTGTGTCAAAGGCGCTCCGTGGTCTGTCTTCTAACGTGGTGTGTCGCCTCCTCTCGTGTGAATTGCAATCGGAACGAAACTTATCCCATCCGTTGAAATTCTGCGCTTCGTCCGGAGTGACGTGGTCCCGTTATGGTGGCTGCGTTGACGGATCGACTACTGCTCAAAGTACGGCGGCTGGGGGCTCGTTCGACTGGGAGAGCGCGAGTTCGGACGTGCTTCCTCGACCGTTGCTGACGCTTCGCCACGCTTGCTGCTTACTCTGGAGCTCGGGACGACCGCACGACGACGACAGAGACGACGGACGGTGGGTGATGTGTGCTTGTGCGCGGGTGGGCAAATAGAGAGACAAAGAGGCCTGGTGCTGGTGTTGCGCGTCGCCTGCTGTCTCTTGCTTTCTCTTCTGCTGCCGCTCGATATAGACGGGAGGTGGCGAATATTTATATATCGGCTTGCTCTGCTTCTACGATGTGCTGCTTGGCTTGGCTTGCTTTTGTATGGGCGGGCGGGCGGCTGGCTGGCGTTTTCTTTCTTTCTGTTCCCGTTGGTTATGAATTTCTCCCTGAAATTTCGGAATTTCTGGTTTCTCTTGATAGAAGATAATAGATCCAAGAAGGCGTTTTCTTTGGGTATAGTCAAATGTGAGGAACCAAGCCTAACTTTTAGCTTCAAATTGATGTTTTCTGCCTTCTGGGTTGCTTTTTTGCTGTCGCAGATGATTGTACGTACCGCAGCCAGTCAGACGGCAGTTGTACCCTCGCTCTCAGGTTTTTGAAAAGAGGGAAAGTTTGGATTTGTCTTGCAGGAGAGGTTTTGGTTAGCAAAAGTCGAATGATCAAATTTCAATTTTCACGCGCACATTTGATCTCGTCTAAGTACGATTTTTTTGTTTTGGATCATGTGTGGGTAATGAGTTTGGTTTGAGTGAATTTTAGGTTTACCATCAACGTTCGTCGAAAGTGGAAGACAACTTACCACTCTTGCAAGCGGTACCTCTTTTGCAAGACTAAACCAAATTACAATCCTCTTCTGAAAAAAATAACTCAGTGTAGTGGCCATAGAGAAAACGCCCCCTCTGGCTTCAAATGATGGACTGGGACCACGCCTTTTGCCACATTCCTGCCACAGCCATTGCGCGCTTCATGCACCTCACACAACACTGCCTGTTGCTCGCAATAATAGCGAAAGCGTTCCTAATTGTTGGCGTCAGTCACAGTGTGCTGCACACAGCTTCCCTTGCGCTTCTCGTGCTCGTCTTGTGTTTGTGTTTGTCTGCGAAACGCGATCTTTAACAGCAGCAGCATCCTCGTCTTGTGGTACGGTACAAAACCTCAGAAGTCAACGTTGCAGAAGTTCCCAACAAGGTGCAACATGTTGCATGTCGCGCGGACATCGCACAAAATCATCAGCTCACCTGCTCTGTGGAGAGCGAGCGTGAGCATTTGCATGCAGTGCGTGAGCATTTGCATGCAGTGCGTGACCACATGCATGCAGTGCGTGACCACATGCAGAGACAGACACGTCAAGCAAGCTCTTGGAGCTCTTGGTAGCGCAACGCACACCATTATCACTTCTCCTCGTGTACAAGTCTATTTGATGGTCTGCTGTGATATTAAAGGTATTTTTGGTATGGGAGAAGCAAACAACCACCCATATGATATGCTGTTTCTTAGGCTTGGCTGAATGTGAAGCGCACTTCCTTTACGTGGACCACATGCATTCATCAGCTGAATGTGAATGCGCGTGAATGTGTGCTGGTGGTTTTTACTTCCACCAATCACAGTCCTCCAAATCTAAGCAGGCGCTGAATGCAGAAATCAATCTGCAGACGTTCGCTCGCCCGCTTCCTTCAACTCACGAGGGCAGCACCCATACGACGAGAAGGGAAGAAGCACCAAGGCCCCCGCCCGCCCGCATGCCACGAAGCGCTCATTTGCCATTTTGCTGCGGCGACGGCAAGCGACCAAGCGATCCCCAAGCGACCTCCAAGACCCTCCGCACTCCCCCCCAATCTCCACTCTCTCTCTCAGGATGAGCAAGGCGGCAGCAGCAGTGGCGCGCACCATCGCGTACAAGTGCAACGTCGTGCACTCGGTGGCGCTCAACAAGCTCGAGATCCTCCAGCCGGGCCTTGTGGGCGTCAACCAGGACGGCAAGATCACGTTCCTGCTCGACCTCAACAAGCACGCGCTCGCGGATGCGCACTACGACGAGCTCGTGGACCTGGGCGACAAGCTGCTCGTCCCGGGCTTCGTCGACGGCCACGCGCACGCGCCGCAGTACTCATTCATCGGCGTCGGCATGCACCTGCCGCTGCTCGACTGGCTCGAGAAGTACACGTTCCCGTACGAGTCCAAGTTTGAGTGCGTCAAGTACGCCAAGTCGGTCTACTCGAAAGCGGTGAAGCGCCATCTGTACAACGGCACGACCACGTGCTCGTACTTTGCCACGATTCATCTGGAGGCGTGCAAAGTGCTCACTGACATCATTGACGAGCTCGGACAGCGCGGATACGTTGGCAAGGTCAACATGGACCGCAACTGCTCCGAGCCGCTGCTGGAAGACACGCAGACGTCGATCCAGCACACGCGCGAGTTTGTCGACTACGTGCACGGCAAGAAGAACCCGCTCCTCACACCAGTGATCACACCTCGCTTTGTGCCAAGCACGACCTCGAAGTTGATGAAGGCGCTTGCCGAAATCTCTCGCGAGCACGAGCCAAAGCTGCCGGTGCAATCGCATTTGTCTGAAAACCGCGCCGAGATCAGCTGGGTCAAGAGTATGCACCCGGAATGCGAAAGCTACGCCGCGGTCTACGACGACCACGGGCTTCTGCATGACCGATCCTACATGGCGCACTGCATCTGGTGCAGCAAGGACGAGCGCGAGATCCTTCGCTCGCGCCAAACCGCTGTGATCCACTGCCCGAACTCGAATTTCTCGCTCAGCAGCGGTGTCTTGAACGTCCGACGACTAATCAAGGAGGGCATCAAGGTCGGTTTGGGCACGGATGTGTCTGGCGGATACTCGACTTCCATGCTGGACGCGATTCGCCAGGCAGTGATTGCCTCCAAGCTCGTATCGATCGGCAACGGCAGCGCGCATGAGGAAGAAGACACCCAAGAGTCGCTGACGTACGCTGAAGCCTTTCACCTGGCGACCGTCGGCGGTGCGGAATCCCTCGGACTCGCTGACAAGGTCGGCAACTTCTTGGTCGGCAAGGAGTTCGATGCGCTCGTTGTGAACCCGTACTCAGACAACAGCCCGATCGACGAAGCGCAGGACGCGAGCGAAGCCGCAGACGTACTGCAGACGTTCCAGAAGTTCCTGTTTCTCGGTGACGATCGAAACATCGAAACAATATTCGTGAGCGGCAAGAAGGTGAAGGAGACCTCAAAGTAAAGAAGAGAAAGAAGTCCATACGTCTGAGAGGAAGTTGATGAGTAGTGCACCCTCTTCATTTTGATACCAGGCGAGAGGACGGAGACTTATCTATTAAATCCACAATGAACAGCTACACAAAACAATACTGGCCATGATGGCACAGAAGTACAGCAATACACGAGTGACATGGGACTATGGAGAATGCGATCTGGTGCGGGTAAACGTTACATACTTTATTTCCTATTGTTTTTATGCGGTCGATCAAAACAAATGCTCAAGCCAACGGGACACAAGTCACAACAGCGCTCACACGAGTGAAGCGCGCCGCGTGCCTGCATCTCTCTGGACTCTTTGCATTTTCCTAAAGACTCATGTTTGGTTGATGGTGGTTGGCTTGTTTCTTGCAGCTTCTCTCTCATTATCTCGGCATCACTGAGGCCCCCAAGTCACAAAACCGAGAGGACCAATCTATCTGGCGATGATGCGGGCGATGGAGATTTGACGACCAGGACCCTCGCTTACTGGAGCTTGCCAAGGATGTCTTCGTCACGGAACAAGTGGAACTCGTCCGCGCCGAGCTTGACCAAGCTGCCACCGTACTCTGGGAGCAACACCTTGTCGCCGACCGCGCTCTGCACTGGGATGAGCGTGCCTTCGATGGTACGGGCGCCAGGGCCGACCGCGACAACCTCGCCTTCGTTCTGCTTCTGGTTGTCCGCGTCTGGCAGGTAGATACCGCTAGCCGTCTAATAGTTGTCAAGTCACAAGCAATACGCACAGCCGGTGAGTTTGCATATCCATGGAATGCTTATCTTTACAGAAAGATCTTTGCGTACCTTGACGGCTGGCTCAATGCGCTTGACGAGCACGCGGTTGCCGAATGGGATCAATTTGCGGAGCGAGGACTATGCGAGAGGACACACACAAGAGAGGGAAGAATATATACGTTAGTGCTGCTGCTGCTGCTGCTGTTGGTGGCGTCTTGTACGCGCGCATTCCGGCGGCATTCCTGCAGGCACTTACCATGGTGAGCTGCTGAGGTGAATCTGTGTGGTGAGCGCGAATTCGAAAACTGAGCGGTGATTTGCCAACACCCACCAACCACAAGGCTGCAGAGGTTGTAGAAACAGATGGCCGAATTATGCATGTTATTGGTAGCACAGAATGTTTTATACATTCAGACTTATTCTTTGTATACAAAAGTACATGAAATACAATGTTTCAAACACTCAGCCTTTCAGTCATGATCACACAATGTCAGCGCTTTTGCGCTGCTTCAAGGTCGATTGTTCCAGAATCTCATCGGCGCTGTTTAACAGTGAACTGAACGCCAAAAACTCAAATCAACAAAGCCCAGGGTATTTTGGCTCGGGTTTGGAGATTACGTCGAACGTAACCGGTAACTTTTTGACGTAATCTCCAAGCCCAAGGTAGTTTGGCTCGGATTTGGAGTAATTAATTGTAGGGGAAATAAAAAAAATGTTTCTCTCAAACCTATAAATAAAAGTTATGCACCTTTTGTAATCTATTTCAATGAATTACAGTTGCTTTTCGTAAAATTGATACGTTACGGAATATATCACTCGTGTGATAAATTACGATTGTTTGCACAGATAAGTGCAGATCGATGCACCACACGATGAAGCCAATGGTGCCCCATCATGCACTATATTTTACATCCTCGTGTTTGCTTTGGTGTTTGTTGACATTCACTTAAGTGGAAGATTCTCAGTGATGGAGTGCGAAAATTCTATGTGAAGGAACAAAGGCGCCTCATTGAACAGGCGCGTGAATATTCCAAGTTATGAGACTGCGGATCTCAAAGCAAGAATATTTCACAATGAACGACTGGGGATGACCCCACATAAAGTGTGTTGATATGATGTAGAAAATTCCACACGTGAAACTTTCTCAATCACGTGAAATGCTACGATCACACAACGACAGAAGGCACGAGTGTCATAGTAGCAGTAGCGCCACAGGGGAAACTGAGGCAAGCGCTGCGGTCTTCCCAAACTGTTCAATGGCATTTCCAAAATGAACCCGAAGGGAGGAAGCTCAAGGCTGATCACCCTTGGCGACGAAGACACCATCGAACAAGACGAAGGCCCATGTAGAACCTACGATAACTGTGCAAACAGTGAATCTGAGGATTTCAAAGAATCAGATGGACGTGAAGAATCTGAAGAGGAGTGTGTCGGGATCGAGGAACTCAAATGCGAGTATCGGAACAAGCAAGATATTATTGACAAGGTGGCAATATATCATGCTCGTATTCTGCGCCCATTCAAGGTGTCAAAGAGTGACAAGCGCTGCTACAAGGTGATCTGCTCGAAGGCTGGCTGTCCTTTCCTCGCTCAATTCGCATTTGCATCTTCATTCAGACGACCACCCAAGCTGATTGCGCATTCGTGTGAGGCAGACTTGTCAAGCCAAATGAAGAATCGATTTTGTACTGCCAAGTACTTGGTGAAGAATGCTGAGCTGCGAGACTATTTCCAGCAGTTCGACCAGAGAAGCATCTCACCAGTCATGCTCCAGCGTAAGGCAGAGAAGCTCGGGATCTCAGCCTCGTATATGAACTGCGTCAACGCGTTCAAGCGGCTCATGAAGGACATCTATGGAGACGATTTTTCCCAGTATCTATGTGCACCAGCGTACATCGAAGCTCTGGCGAAGTACGGACATACGGCATGCTGCGAAGTTGGAGCTGGGACATTCGCTCGCTTAGCCGTTATCTACCATGAAGGCATTCAAGCATTTTCACAGTATCCTGAGCGCGGACTCAATGTCGACGGAACTTTTTTGAAGACGTTAATCGGTGGTGCCTTACTCGTCGCCTGCTTCCGAAATGGTAACTTGGAGCTTCAAATTGTGAGAATCGCGATCGTCTCCATCGAGAACCAAACCAACTGGGACTTTTTCTTGTGCTTCCTGATGATCAACCTTGAAGCTCAGCCCCGGTTCCTGATTTCTGATCGTGATAAGGGATTAGCCTCTGCTGTCACGTCACTTGATCCAGCCCCGCACCACTTCTTCTGCTTTCGGCACTTGATGGAGAATTTCAACAGGAAGTTCAAGTCCAAGGTACTCAAGAACATTGCGTGGGCACTTGCGCATACATTGACGTCGGTTCAGTTTGCGAAGCACGCGGCCCTGCTAAAGAGCATGAATCTAAGCGTAGAAACGTGGCTGATGGACGTCGGGAAAGAGGAATGGTTTCTTTGTTACAGTCCGTGCGCTCGATATGGAACGTTGACCTTGAACAATGTTAAGTCTGTGGACGGAGCGTTACGGAACATCTGCAAACTTTCGATACTCAACTGTCTCACGGCGATCGAGCGATATGCGGGCGCAAAGTGGGCGTCACCTAGCGCAAACATTCTGAAGTGGGGATTGCTGACTCATCGCGCTAACACCAGAATGGACAATGCATTCCGTTTCGATTCGAACATTCTGGTGTCACAGTATTCTGAGTCATCATTTGTTGCGACTGAGTTTGTGAAGCGTGGAGATCCTCCAATAGAGCACACCGTACAGCTGTTCGAGTCCAGTGTCGTTTGCTCATGTGGCTACACAGAGGATATGGGTGCACCGTGCATTCATTCCTTTGCGTGTCTGCGCAAAGCTAACTTGTTGAGCGATGTTCATCGATACTTCGACAGAACATGGACATATCAGCTTTACCACGCGGTGTATAAACAAGAAGATCCAAGCAAATTATCATCGCCAGTTGTGAAGGACTCGCTCATTGCTAGCGACTGCTCTCCACCGAAAATTATTAAGCGCCGAGTCGACCAAAGAAGAAAAATCGTCGTGAGAGTCAAACTGCTACACTTGCGCTGAAGAAGCAATGGGAAAAGAAGAGAAGTTAATTGCCCATGTAGCATTTATTTCTGTATCGCTTTGCTCGATTCTATAGCTCGCTTCTTTTCAGGCTTATATTTTATTGCATTTTCTTGACCACTACTTGTTTCAACAACACTTGACATCTATTTGAACCCATCCACTTGTATTAACTGTGCATAAACACGTTTTCGGTGCAAAAATGTATCTTATGCGCATTTGTACCCATTTAGTTGACACACAAGTTGCAGTGATTATGAAGAGAGCAAAAAGGAAGCGATGTGACTAGACTCTGTATGCCTGGAGCTACTTAGATTGGAGATTTTGGACATTTGGACATGTCGAACCTCATTCTAGAAGAAGCATCCGCCTATCGGACTTAGTATACTGGCATCTAACCTGAGTCACTTTTCACACGGTGCGGTCACCTTTGACAGTTCTAGGGCTCTTTGTGGCGTCCTTGTCTCTCGCTGAACGGCATGTGCTGCAGTGATGCTGTAGCATTCCCTGACACGGGCGTGATTGCTTCGCGCGAGACCCTGCCGGCTGACCGTCGTCCAACTGGAGCGCAACACAGCCGAGTAGCACGCAGCAGCTCTTCTCGACCAGTTTGGCCAGGCTCGAGGTCGATGCCACGGGCACTGGCTGCGCGAACACGCTTGTGAGCTTCCAGTCCAACCCGAACTTCTCAATCTGCGATCTATCTTTGCGGGTTCTAAACGCATGATTTGCTTCCAAGGCGTTGCGCATAGAGCAAAGAGATTGGCAAGTAGACTCTCACAGTGCTCGAGTACTGCATAGATCAAGGCGACTTGCAAGCGCACAGGGCGCTGTCGCGTGGCGGCGGTGGTGACATTTATGGTGGCAGTGTAGTAGCGCATGAGCTCCTGGTGTTCAACCGCTGGATATCGTGCAGACACCGCTTGTCGTGACGTCGTATCGCGTACTGCTCAACCGCGAGTACAGTGTCACGCTCACAAATGCAATGCTAGGTGAGTCGCTCGCAGAGTACGGTGCACCCAACTCCTCCCTCTCGATCTACTTCGTCTCAGTGCGAATTCAGTCACGTCGCGCTCGGAGGGTGCGTGGTGGACAGCGTTGAAAGCTTCGTGAGTATCGTCACTGGGGTCGGAGGCTGTCGACTTATGCTCAGATGGCACGTATCGCTGGTCTCTTTGAAACTACAGCCGCGTCCCCCACGCACTGCGAGAGCGAACGCCGTCAGACAATCATTTGCTCGCAGAGTTGTCGGGCGTGGCACTGGTACATTTGAACGCGTAATCGGTGAAGGCAACTCGCATATCTCCAGCAAAGTAGACCAAGCTGGTGCCTAGTTGCCGCGAGGGAGAGAAACAAGCCAACTACATCAACGAAGAAGAGAAGAACGAACTCAATCATTGTGGTCCCAAACGACTCTGTATGTTTCTCCAATTCACTCACACTCTTGGAGTCTTCGTATCATGTAAGGAATGGATATTCGTATTCATTGTCGCTATATTTGTCGCTGTAGGCGTCGTAGTCTCCGTACGTAACATCATAACATCATAACCAAAATCCATATAGTCGCTCTCATAGGCGACGTCGTCATAGTACCACCCGTTGTCGTCCGCGAAATCCCTCAGTTGCACGATTTCGTCATTTCCCGTGTCTCTGGCGACCTCAATGGCTGCGACAACGG
>JALBZB010000915.1:0-15668 GCA_038050625.1 Pythium sp. MPC-2022a | reverse complement strand
GCTCGGCCTTCACGCGTTGGTTGTACTGGCGGCTGACGATCTCTTGCCACACGCTTATCGTTGCTCGCACCACCCAGCACCACCGTAGTGCTCTCTCCTGTCTTGACGCGTCAAGCCTCCACTCCAGTACGGAGCGCGCGATTGTGATTGCGTCCGATAGCATGTCCTGCAACGAACGCATCGTGCTGGTCGAGACCGCTCCAGCCCGCGATGGATGGGTGAGTGGATGGTCAAGTTGCGGCACCAACCCTCTCCAAATGATTCTGTCAATGATTACGCCTACGTAAAACGCTTCGTCCTTACAAACATCAAGTGTAACATGATGAGTGACGTGAGTGAATACGCGACGTTTCCAGTCGGATTACCCGCCAATTTGATACAATATGATTATGATTCAGCCTCCTAATTCACCGTTGATTTGTTGAAATTACCGATTATTTGCCAAATCAACCAATCATAGAGCTCCCAGTGCTATCGAGTTCAGAAGTGTAGGTCATGATTATGCTCGAGCCACATCGTCATCTTCACATTCATTTTTGACATTGCGCCGCACCACACAGACCAAGACAGAGTCGCTCGCTCTTCTCTTACAATGAACGCCAGCACCGCTGCTATGACTCTTGCCGGCCACCACGAACCTGCTGATGATGATGCCGGTCTCACTGAAACGATCAGGCGCATCGGGTCCGAGCTGACGCTCGAGGCCGCGCTCGCGTTCGTCGACGGCTGCAGCGTCGACAGCGACGAGGAAGGCGACACAGCAGCAGCAGCTCTAGCACGGAAGCACAATGAACACGGAGTCAGCAGTTTGCAGAGAGCTCTCGATGTGCCGCATCCACCGCCACTGAGCCCGTGCTTCTTTGCGCTCGTGGACACGATTGAGGATGAGAGCGACTCGGAGTACGTGTCGATGGAGGATGCGCTCAAGATGCTGGACACACGAGAGGTTGAAGACGGCGGAGATGAGAAGAAGGGCGACACGCAGAAACAGCGAGAGACCTCGAAAGCTGTGGTGATTGCGGAGGAAAACCAAGGGGCAAAGAGCTTCACGGAGTTGGCGCAGAGCGTGGGCATTGCCACTACCTCTGATAGCAGTGACAGCGAAAGCAGCGGTGATGTGAGTGCTCGCAGCGACGGAACAAATACCGGTATAGCAGTGGCTGCCAGTTCCAGTAAATCGGCGCCTGCTGCTTGTAAACCAAGAAAGAAAGCAGTAGCAACCACGACACGACAACACCAGCCGAAGGAGAAACAACCCGATGAGACAAGTAAGACTACAGACCTGGCAAAAACGAACCCCGAGGTTCAAGCAGGTACGAGCAACACAAGCGCCGCTATCGCCTCAAAGCCAAAGAAGAAGCGCGTGCGGAAGCAGCGTCAGGAACTCTTGTACTTGCGCGAGAAAGTCGTCGAGATGCAGCAAGTACTTGAGGAGCTACAAAAGGGTAGCACCTCTAGCGAGACTGCGAGCAGTAGCTCCACCAGCTCCGTGTCCTCGCCAACCGCAACTTTTGATTCCGAAGCACTTTCATCTCGCCAGCAGCAGAATTCTTCTTCTGCTGCGACTACCAAGTGCGGTGGTGTCGCATGGGAAAATCTTGTAGAGAAACAGCTGCAAGAGCGCGAGCGAGTAGAGCAGGAGAACCGTCAGCTCAAGGCGCAGCTCGAAGGCCAAATCAAGCTCGTGCGAAGCCTCGAGAGACTGCTCATTGGTCCGAACGACATCGAAGTATGGATGATATAATCCACTGTATGTTATGCTGTGCGTCGATCTTGCCGTGACTGACGCTCACTGTTTCTTATACTCAACTGCGTAGATTTCTAGCTCGATGTCTTCCCATTCCAAGCGCCTCAAGATGCACTTTGGCGACAGTCTGGAAGACGATTCGGCGATCTTCCGGGAGCTCAAGGAGGAGCTCGCGAGCGCGTACCCTCGCTTCGAGCGCGAATTCGCAGGTAGCTACCTGAAAGAATTGATGGGCGACGGAGGCGACATCCAGGTCAAGAAGACGCTGGAGCAGGGCATGCACGTCGAGTTCACAGCCAGCAAGGTCGTGCAGCACAGCTTCGAAGTCACGAAGAAAGGGCTGTGGCGCTTCATATCCCGCGACGGCATGAAGAGCCAATGCTACTTCTACCACGAGGTACACCTCGTACTTGACAGACAGCTAGTGCGTATACCATGAGAATATTAACACTTGTTTGCTTCATCATGAACCTTAACAGCTGGAAGAATCAACGGGCGATTACATTGCGCGAGACTTTTGCTGCAAGCTCGAGCGGCAGTACCGAGACGTGAACATCCACGGCAAGCAGGTGCTCAAGCGGATCACGCAGGCGCACCGCGACATCTTCCTCTGGAGCGCCGTGGTCGAGCCCGTCAAGTTCTCGGACGCGCCGACGATGAAAGCCGTGCGCTTCCGAGAGCGGGGCTGGCTCGTGATGCACCCAGTTCCGCCTGAGAACGGTAGTGAGAAGGCGACGATCGTCAAGACTTTTGTGACGTTTACGCCTGACTTGGACGAGAGCGTAAATGCAACGAACATGGCGGTCGGCGCGATCACGGACCTCGTGCTCGACTCGGTCGGGGGCAACATCCACTTTTGCCAAGACATTGTCGACCGCCTGGTGCTAGAAGAGGAGCAGCGGGCCTCTTCTACCAGCAACGTGTCGATCACTGTTTAGCTGTAGCTGTAAGATGGCGTCTGCTTGACGTTTGATTTGCCTCTGCGTGTGTGCAGTGCAGTCTCGTCTGGTACTCATCAATATCGTCAGCAAATCCTCTGAGTGCTACATGTACCCCTTGAGCCACTAACTCACTCTGTTGTGGAGTTCACTGCTTCCAGTAGCTACGTTCTGGTGTTGCCTTGAGGGAAATGGTAATTTTCACCAGATCATCAGCAACTACTATTGTACTTTAGTATTGCACTGCTTCGCCAGCCACAGCCTACCTGGGAGCAACTTCGCGATCTCAATGAAGTCAATTGATAGTTCGACCACGTCTCGACAATTTCTAGGATTCTGGCCACCAGTGGTGACAGCAGCAGTGGCCGGCGGCCCACTCTTGACTCTGCCAGCCTCCACTGGAGCAGTACTGTAACGATGTTGGGAAATGACAACGCGTTCCCCAGTCAGTTTGTGAATGAAAGGAGCTTTCGGAATCGCATCGCTATTTCTCATCACACCACATCGCTGATTCTTGAGACGAAACCTCCACAATGAAAAAGTGTTGACTTTCCAAAATCTGTGGCCCATAATACTTACACGAAGTCCGTCACTGCTTTGGTTACCGTCCACGACGAAAAGTGGCCATGTGGTGTTGCTCATTTTCAGCCAATCATCGAGCAGCTCCACTCTCTTTGGACAAGTCCGACTTCGAAATTCAACAGTTCGCTGAACGATCGGGAAGCAGAAGAAAGCGAGATGGAGTTCGTGGGCGAGGACCTGGCGGCGTTGGACGCGGCGCTCGCGTTCCTGGACGAGTGGGACGTGGAGAGCATGGAGGGCGGACTCGGTGCGCTTCATTTCGTCAGCGGCAGTAGTGGCGGCGCTGGCTCTGCATTGACGGCAGTGGTCGAAGAGAACGGCCGCCAAGAAGCACCAGCAAGTGCAGCTGACCAGGAGCAGCATGCAGCTCTGCGGCGGATGCTTGAGCCAGAGCCGTTCAATGCTGACGCTGGTGCTACAAGCACAAGAAGACAGTGGAACGCAGATACGCCGACTATCGTTGATGCTGGTGGTGAGGTAGCTGATGTGAAGGGCGAGCGTTCGTCGCCTCCGTCTACGTCGACGTCATCGGTGCTGGACGCATGGGGCGGCACTGGCACATGCGCGGTTGAAGTGGACGACAAGCCGCGCTGCAAGAAGAAGCGCAACGATGACGTCAGTACCAACACTAACAGTAGTATCAGCAGTGCACCACAGGACCCGCGCGTGCTGGCACTGCAGTCGGTGAACTTGCGCGTGAAGCGCCGTCGCCAGAAAGAAGAGCTGCTTGAGCTCCGGCAAAAAGTGCAGCAGCTAGAGACCCGACTGAGTCAGATGAAGACGAACAGCCCAGCAGAGTCATCGTTATCTACAACAAGTGGTACAGTGAGTCAAAAGAACACGCTCGCACTTCCCGGTAGTAGCAGCAGTAGTATTTCCAGTCAGAGTCAACCAGGAACATTGGACACACCTCGACCTGCGATCCAGCATCGATCACCGCTGGGTCTAGTCTGGGAACGACTCGCTGCGCGCCAACTGAAAGAGCGCGAGCGAGTAGAAGAGGAGAACCAGCGGCTGAAGGAGATGCTGGACGAACACGTGAAACTCGCGCGCAGTCTCGACCGGATCCTGAGGAAGCGAGCGACCTCTCAGGTACGATGAAGCTGTCTGTAATTTGTCTGTCCCGGGCTAGTTTACTCATTGTTGGTTTCTTTGTTGTACTCTGTAGCGATTAAATCCGGACGGAATGGTGATCAGCGGCCGAGAGACCACGGGCGAAGCGCGCCACGAAGATATCTCGAGAGTGAACAACCTCGTGATCGACCTCGAGGGGCTCTACAGCGACATCGACCTCATCTGCAGTCGCTTCGGGCTCACGGAGCAGCTCCAGACGCCGTTTCGCGACACGAAACTTCGCAAAGAAGACGGTGGTGGGTCTGGCGTGTTCCTCGAGTCGATGGACAGTCGGGTGCTTCCATTTGACATGCGCTCGACTGGTGCGACCGTGTGGCAGTTCCTCGCAGAGGAGTCCGGCGGTCAGGCGCGGATCTACTACCAAAATGTAAGTTGTTCGTCGTACTTCTACTACAGCGCTACTGCTTCGATATCTCTGTCTGACTCATGGGTTTCTGCTTCTTTGACTCTAGTGCACCAACATGACGGAGGACATTCGGACGTGCACGTACGGCATCGAGATGCAGCACAAGGAGACCAAGGCCGCGTTCTGGGGCACGTCGGCGATGCGCAAGTACGTCGAGAACGGCCGCATCGTGATCTCGTGGGCGGGGCAGTTTGAACCCGTGAAAACCTCGGAGGAGAACTCTCCTGCGGCGGATAGTATGTGCGGATTCGTGTTCCGCCACAAGGGCTGGGTGGACATCACGCCGTCGATCCTGAACCCGACCGAGGCCGTCGTGATGCAGTCGTACTACCGGATCGAGCCGGAGCTGGAGACGTCTTCGTCCAGTGACAGTAGCGACCCGAATGAGAAGATCTCGGCGCTGATGGACTTTGTGATCAGCACGACCGACGCGCGACTCGACGCGAGCCACCAGTTCATCGAGAATATCCTGATGCAGCAGACTTTCTCTCGAAAATGACTGGAAGAGGGAACTACTACGATAGCAATGTAACCCACACGATTCTGAGGGTGTTACCTTTTCACCTGTTGTTTGGGCCTCTATCGCCAGCACGAAGTTGGCAGGTCTCCGCGTTGCAGGCTCACCAATAACTGCCGAACTATCTATCCTACCAGTCGGCTAACGCTCTGGATGAAGATGTTCTTGGCTGCGTGGATGTCTCGATCGTGAGAGAAGTGACACGAACTGCAGTTGTAGCTTGCACCGCACTCCAGCAGCAGGCTGAAGCGCGTCTGTGGCGTCTGTTACCACTCTGCTTGTACGTTCGAGCCAGCTCACAGACGCTTGCACCATCTTCCGGGATGCGACTGACGGGAAGCGCGTGTCGCCCAACATGACCAGCTCACGATTCCGAGCGGGGGAGGGCAAGGCAGGCCACGCCCTCCGGGTCCTCCTTCTTGATCACTTGTGCGCCGGAAAGGTGAGGTAGTAGTTGGTTGGGTTGTTGTCTTCGAGGTGGAATCGAGAATGAGAGCTCGCCTGTGCCGCCTGCGAGCACGAGAGAGGAGAGAATCCGCCCCATAGCAGGAGCAGCAGTTGGAATCTCCAAGACCCATGAAGAATGCGCCGAGGGGCAATGTGTACAATCACATCAAGAGCATTTTAAAATTAGCTGCACAGCGGACGTCAACTTGGTTGTGTGATTAGTATGGGAACCCCTGAGTAATGAGACGAAATCTCCAGGAGTAAACCACTGTCAAGTGGATTTTTTGTTGTTGTGTGGTCGACGCATTAGTCATCAAGACAGATCTGGGTGCCATTTCAGTGGGCGGACGACAAGAGAGATGATTAGTTGTCATACATACGAGCTGTGGTATTACCTTGAACGAATCAATCGAGGGCAAGTGTCCAAGTCTAATCCAGTCGAAGCGTTATGATAAAGGCACCTAGCACAAACACGAGAGAGCAGATGTAGAGTCGCTGGTCAAATCGACTGTATCTTCTTGTTATTACTTCACGTCTGGATTTTTTCAGTTCGTGATCCATTCGGCCGTGACTGATTGACATTGTGAGGAAGATGGACCATGTTCCAGTTCGATACAGACAGAAGACAGCAGATGGGCTCGCGCGCGAGAGTTGTTCCGCCCACACGACGGACGATTGCCTGCGGATTTTTAGCATCATCTGGAGTGTGTGTGCTTGTCTCCCCACAGGCATCACCAACACCTGTATACTGGAACCAATTGCTGGTCAAGCTGCTTTTCAAAGAGAACGACCGCAATGGTTGATTATGACACCAAGTCGATTTTCTGTCCAGGATGATGACGCCGTGAGACAGGAATGGCGTGAAAGTTGCACCGCCACCAGACAAATTCTGGTGTCTCGACCAAGGCAAGGAGCACGATTGAGATCATAGGCCTCGAGGCCGTCTTGCACATACACCGTCTCGAAGCTTGTGTTTGCCACTTCAGTGTAGCACGGACAGCTGCTACAACGTCGCGCAAAAAAATCTGTTCTCTCTAAAAGCGCAAATGTATTTTTCGATTTAGCATAGATTTCAAGCATACAAATGTATTTTTTTGATTTCGAGCTGAATGTAGGCAATATAAATGTACTTTACTAATTCCGAGTGGATTTTTTTAAATGAATTTATTTTACCACACAACGTCTGTTCATCAATATATCAAACTTCATTTATGCCCATTTCACTTCGCTTCATTATGAATTGTTGCTTGAAGGTATCTTGACAGATTGTTGATGGTTGCTTCAGAAATTTAAAATTCCACAAAATGTGTCAAGACGTTTCAAATAGCAATCCTGGTACAAAAGGCTCTTGACACACTGTTGAATGGTTTTAGCAAGTCGACAATCGACTTAAACCCGATATGTGAAAAATCAGAATCCATCCAGCGCATTTGCTGATGCGGCTATTCCGATACGACCCCTCTTCTCTGCTTGAAAAAGGGGCCGTTTCTGAGTGAGCTCTACAGAGACGAACAGATCCCAACGTCCATGCGATGCCCGCGCGATTTCATACAAAAAACATGGTCACCTGAATGGTGGAACGAGACACAACTCAAACGCCCGCTGCGATTTTTATTGCACTTTAGTCAATAAAAATTTGCAAGGTAGTTTTTCAAAATGTAACATGAAAAATGACAATTGATATCGGAAATCCTAACTATCAACAACAAGAGGCAATGCCTTGGAAAAGCTCTTCCTGATCGTTTCTTCAGACAACGAATTCCAAACCTTGATCGTACGCTGGATCATAGCTATGCGCTTTTCTTTCGCAGACACTCCGGTCATCTTCGTCTCCTCCAGCCACTCGGAGCGGAGCTTTTTTTCGATGGGTCCATTACTTGGACGCCAGATGGCTGGCAGATAGACGTCGAGTTGGGTGGGAGTGGCTGCAGGATAGAGTCGACCTCCGAAGCGATCAGCGATTCAGACTTGATGGACACATGGGAGTCGAGGTTGTGCACGACCACCATGGACAGACCTTCGATCTCGGGTGCAAGCACTTCGCGCAGATACTCTCTCCACACTCTTGAGTCCATCCAGGCGTTCTTTTGGCACATGTACAAGTTGCCTAACATAAAAAAATAACATCAACATGTGAATATTACATTTGAATCATAAAAAATGAAAACAAACATAACACTAACCTTTTGGGTAGTGAATGAGCTTGTTGTTGCGAAGGTAATCATTCTCGCTGCCTTTGACGATGAAAAGAATCAGTAGCTTCCGACCTAATAAAACACAAGACGTGGCGTTAGATAGGAAAGAGGTCTATCGACATTATACAAATACGCACTTACCATCAGCTCGAATTGCAAGAACAGCGGTCAACCGAGCCGAGTGAGCATGCACATTTGCCACTTTGGCGAGCTTCCACGTACTACCAGCGTCTTCGACGGCAGCATGTCGTGACAGACCCCAGCTTCATCTATGCTGATAATGTCATTGTGGTCATTTGAGGCGTACCGTGTCCTACACGACTTGCTGAAATCGTCGCGCGTCTGGAGGAGCACTTCTTGGTTATCCTAACGCGAAATATGGATACAGAACAAATATTAGGTATAAATTGCAAGTTTCACATTACAGTAATATAATTTAACATCATACTTTAACTCACCGCAGAAAATGTAATTGCGCGCTGAGAGAAGCCATGTCGATCTGCAAATCGGTGTATCAGCATCATTAGCAAGCCGCACGCGCACTCAACCGACCGTTTTGGAGATATGTAGCTTTGCAGCCACTCGTTGTAGCTCGTCTTGACGAACTGGATCTCCGCTGTCGTTGACAGTAGCTAGCATTGACACCAGCATCCACATCCACACATATAGTTAGCAGACGTATTTATAGGAAATCAACAAACGCAGCATAAGCTAACGTTCTCAGCTCGTTGATGATCCTTCATGAACTTCACCAAGTGATCGACGAAGTGCATGATCTCCTTTCGACTGCTCGTGTATGACTGCTGCCGACACGGACCAGCAAAGCCGCGAATGACTGCCTCGTTGCGCAACCATTGGCGAACCGTCCAGAGCGGGATGTCAAATTCCTTCGACACCTCTTGCTGGTTTCCGCTGCGGAGGGTATTGAACACTTGGACACGAAACTGGTAGGAGTAGGCGAGGCGCTTTTGGGTTATAGTTGACTTGGAGAAAACAATGAAAAGTGATCCCGAATTTGGCTTTTTTACGCGGTAATTCTTAAACTCCCGCCAAAAGCTTGCAGTTTTCTCACTGGTAACATTTTTGAGGAATAATTGGTGGAATGTTGTACGAGCCTCTGTGATTGACTAAAAAATTGCACACACATTTCGATACAAAAATACAGTGGTACAATTTGTGAGCGATTTCATGGGTGTTCAAAAGGTTCGGGCGTTGTGATTTGTTCGACTCTGTATTATCCCCCTGGGACACCGCGAGAGTACTTGGAGGCTGGAGCTGCTAGATCTGGAAGTACGATTTAGCAGACCACTCATTTTTTTATCTCATTTTAAAGTAAATCCGAGTGTTTATCTCATGTGCAGGAGTTCACTTGACCGTTTTTCTCACTAAAATGAAATAAACAATTGGATTTTAACTTCAAATCGACTGATTCTTGCAGCATGTCGCTTCTTGCTTTCATCTGTCCGAGAAAGACCACACATTTTGATTGACAAAGCAGAGATCGATTAATTCTAGTAATATTTGACGTCCGTTGCATTTGCACTCCCAGTATTCATGGTGTTGTAGAATAGCACACGTATATACACATTTTATCTTGCGCTCTCCTCTCGCCCGCACACCCATCCATCATGCTGCCATCAATCACTTTGAATTTGAGCAGTGCAGCTAAAATACTTCTCAAGCAAAGCCTGAGTCTCACTCACCACATGGTAGCTCTTACAATCAACCAGCCAGCCAGGCTCCATCATTTCCAAAGTATTCGAGACACGCCAGCAGCAACTCCGTCCACCCACCTACCTACACCACCATTGCTTTTTGACAGCGAAAGTGCGAATAATACATACATTCAAACCATCACTCACTCTCACTCTACAAACTCCTCTGCGAACTTCTCTATGCGTTCAATCATTCACGCAGCCAGCCAGAGCTATTCTTCCGTGAAGAAGAAGTCTGACCATCGCGTTTATATATATAACATTGCCTGCTTGTGCTTCATAACAGACGGTTAAGCGCCATTGGATTATGCAGCCCCAGTCGGCGTGATCCGCAACTTGTACCGCTTCCATCCCTCTCATTGGTTAAAATACCTCAGCCCCATTATCAGCCAATCATAACTTCTATTCAGTACCATAATCATTATCTCGCCCAGAAAGCCACAGCTTGTGTTTGTGCTTGCGCCCACAAACTACACACACACAATCTCACTTTCTCAGGAAGGAGCAGCGCACTGGGCGATTAGATTAGGCGGACGGACGCCCGCCGCCTACGAGTTGACTGCGTGCGTGACTGACTGACGGCTGCGGACGCCCTCAAGAGAGAGCGAAAGAGCGAACGAGGAAGCATGAGCTTCGCGGCGGACGCGGACGTGCGCGCCAGTGGCTCAGTCGGCGGGGCTGCGACAGGCGCGACGGCGACGGGCCATGAGCTGTCACTGGAAGAAGCGCTCGCGTTCTTCGACGGCTACGACGACCACACACTGCTGCACACGCCTAGTACGACATCGAATGCTATGAGTGCGAGTGCGAATCACGGTATCATCGGCGGTGGTGCTAGTGCTGATGATAATGCTGCTGCGTTTGTGCATCATCAACAGCAGCAGTTCCAGTATCAGCAGCAACAGCAGCAGTACCAGCTCCACCAGCAGCAGCAGCAGCAGCAATTGCTGCATCTTCGACAGCAACAGCATGGACAGCAGCATGCGCACTACGGCGACAACATGGCGATGGCGACCGATGTGCTCATGATGATGGACGACGCGTCTGCAGAGGAGTTTATCGCGCACGACGCGTTCCTGGGCCACACCGGCGGCATGGCGAACATGAACGTCGATATGACTGGCGGTGGTGGTGGAGGTGCGGACTTTGGCATGATGGCGAGTATGCTGCAGCCGCTGCACCTGGACGACTCGCTACTGCTCTCATCCCCAGTCACTGAGACGGCGAATGAGGCCATTGCGACGCCCATGCAGACACTGCTGACGTCCCCACTGGCACCAACAGAGACCGTTAAACCTAAGATCACTACTACAACTACAGCAGCGAAGAAAGCCCGCGGTGCCAAGGCGGACAACAACAGCCCAAAAGTACGACAGAGCGCAAAGACCAAGGCGAGCGGTGCTTCATCATCATCAGCATCACCGCCCAAGGCTCCGACGACAACGGCTGCTTCGACGGCGTTGGTGCCAAAGACCGCCGCTGCTGGCTCCAACAGCACAAGCACGAAGCGTGTGCGTCGTCAGAAAGAAGAGCTGCTCTACCTGCGCACGAAAGTGGTGGAGCTCGAGGAGCGTCTGCAGCAGCTCAAGCGCGTGAACGGCGAGACGAACAGCACGCGCGGCTCACCGGCGCCGTCGAGCAGTGACGACGCCGCTGCCTCGTCGTCCTCGTCGCCCGTGCGAACAACCACAACGTCAGCATCCACACCAGCGTCGACGCCAACGACCAGTAGCAAGTCCCAGCCGTCCCCTCCACAGAACGATGACAGTAACAGTAAATCAAGGAAGAAGCCACGCGAAGAAGACTCGGAAACTGATGACGCCGAGGACGACAGCTCGTCGCCGTCGGCGATCTCCCCGGCGCTACTGGCGTCGGTCTGGGAGAACGTCGCCGAGCGCCAGTACAAGGAGCGCTTAAGAGCCGAGCAGCAGAACAAGAAGCTCAAGACGATGCTCGAGGGGCAGATCAAGTTGGCCACGAGCCTCGAGAAGATCCTCAAGAAGCGCCCCAACATGGAGGTTTTGTACCCAGACACAGAGAGCAAGCCGCCAAAGTCCCAGCGTGTGATCACGTACGAAGAGACGGACGAAGCCATTTTCAAGAAGCAGCTCGAGGGTATTGAAAAGGCGTACTTGCGCGTCGACGAAGTGCTGAATGCCGCCGGGTTCTTCACGTCGGAGGAGACGCGTCACGACTTCCGCATCAAGGAGTTTCCCGACGAAGACGGCGTGCTGATGGAGTTCATGGCGACGACCACCGTGCCGTTCGACCTGGCGATCAGCGGCAGCGCGCTCTGGCGGTTCATGTCGGACGTCGCGGTCAAAAAACACTGTTACTACGAAGATGTACGTGTACAATTTTCCTTTCTCTCGTGCTTGCTCTGGCTCGTATACTGACTGTTAGGACCCCCTACTCACTCACCCTTGATGAAATTGTTTCCTTGTCTTTCACAGGTCATTCACTCTACAGACGACACGTTTTCTCGGAAGTTTGGCGTGCGCCTGGCGGAAGGCGAGCAGAACGTGGACCTGCGCGGCAAGCACACGCTGCGCAAGTACACGGAGAAGGACCGCATCGTGCTGGTGTGGAAGTCGCTCATGGAGCCGATCCAGCTGGCCGACTCGAAAGTGCGTGGCCTGCGCTTCAACGACGTGGGTTGGATCGTCGCGCAGCGGTCCGAGACCGGCGGTGGGGCGACGCTCATCAAGGCGTATGGCCACATGTGTCCGTGCCTCCCGGACGAATCGGAGGACCACCAGGACGAGCAGATCGGCGCACTCACGGACTTTGTGATCAACTGCCACGAGAGCAACGCTGCGCTCTGCATCCAGCTCATCAACGACCTGCTCGTAGAGGAAGAGTGGAAGATGACGCTGCCCGTGACGCTGTGAGTTGAGCATTTTACAGCTGCTAACTCTGTCGAGATTGGTGGAATGTGGTTCGCGTGGAATAGTAAGTTGAAGATAACACAGTACCTACGGTAGTAGAGTGAGAATGAATGGAATAAAATGAAATGGATGGCTCGAAAGGACTAATCGGTCGGATTACCTTTTGCTCTCGTTGTTTCGAGGCTTTTCTCTGTCTACAACTGCCTCACTGGATAGTCCGTCAGTCAGTGGGCTTCTTCGTCATCAACTGAAGAAAAACACGAGACCAATGGTGGCGTCGTCATGTTCTCGCTTGTTCTCTCGTTCGATGACCATCTGCTGAGGTAAACCGAGTTTACGCAGAGACCGTCACAGCCAGAAGCACACTTCAGTTGATGCGGATGACTGCAAATCGGATTTTCGGCCACCATGTGATCCAGCCTTTTGTCGTTCATTCATAGTTCAGATTCGTGCCTCCGTATTGAAGACCAACCAGCCAATCCGTTCAGCGGGGACACAATCAATACCAATCGGCGGCGAGTTGTTTCAGAGTTCCACCACCACCACCACCACCACATGGTGCCTCTCGGTACCTAGCTGATGATGTCATTTCGTTTTCGCCCTCTTGTAATCGTCTCTGTGTGTGCTGGTGATTGCGATTCGTGCCGGAGCATGCATCGAAAGAATGCACGAGTGAAAAAGGAGCAGGGCTACAGAACTTCATCATATGATAAGGGTGTTGAAGCTGGCTATTTGACCACAGTAACCTCAGCAGAGAGGCTGAGGCACCGCGAGTTGACTGACACAAAGTTTTTCTTGTCTGTAATCTCCCCATCTGGCTCACTGGCTCACTGACTCGCTCCAGACAACCCACCGAAGAAGCAAAAAGCCAACACGAAACACCCATCCACTCTGTATCCTGTCGCTCGTCCGCGTGATCTTTCGGATGACGCTGACCAGTCTCCTCTTTCAAGGGCCTTGTGACGAATGAAGACCTTCCCACTCCCTCCCATCCTTCCTAACGTGACGCAAAGACGAGCAAGCTCTCTGCTGCGTGTTGTTCACACATTCCAAAAAGATGGCTCGCTTGAACAACAACAACAGCCTCCGCAGCAGCGTTGACAAGGACGACTCGGATGCGCTGGAGCTGGCGCTCGCGTTCGTGGACGAGTGCGATCTCTTGGACGGTATCGACCACCACCACAGGGGGCACGATGGTGACGCGACCGCCGTGGCGCCGTCTTCCATGACCTCGCTATTGTTATCGCACGGTGGTGGTGGCACCAGCACCAGTAGCTCGGCGCAGCCGAGAGCAGCAGCCTCGAAGAAGCAGAAACAACAGCAACTACACACTCAGACGCGCAAGCCTGAGCCAACGATCAAAGTCTCCACTCCGCCTTTACCGTCAGTCTCAACAGGTATGTCGACGACCAAGGCGCCAAGCCGCAAGGACGAGCTCTCGTACCTGCGAGCCAAGGTGCGCGAGCTCCACGTGCGACTCGCTTTACTTCAGAAAAGCAGCAGTAATGGGTCTCCAAAGCAACAGCAACAGCAGCATCGGAATGTGGTGGGCGTGGTCACGGAAGACAAGGATGGCATGGTAAGCACCACGGGAGTGAACTCGGTCCTGCGCCGCCGCCCGTCGCCCGAGTTCCTCGCTCAGCACCGCGCAATGTGGGAGAACGTGGCGATCCGCCAGTCGAAAGAGCGCGAGAAAGTCGAGTGCGAGAATGCGCAGCTCAAGTCGCTGCTCGAGAGTCAGCTCAAGGTAGCCAAGGGCCTCGAGCGGATCCTGCGCAAGCGAGTCAACGTCGAGGTAGGTTCTAATCCCGTGATGCTCTGTGATAAACCTAGGATTTGTGCTCACTAATGTACTCCTCTCTCTCTCTACTGGGGCTTGTAGATCTTCCGGCCACCTGGGGCGTTCAAGAAGATCAAGCTCTGTCGAAGCGATTCACCCGCGGACGAGTCGGCGCTTCTCGAGGAGTCGGCGCAGGAGCTCGACAAGATCTACGAAAGAGTGGACGAGCTCTTTGCAAGCGTGGACATCGACGCGATGGCCAGCAACAGCAGGGACACGCGCATCAAGAACGACCCGGAGCAGGGCATGCACGTGAAGTTCATCGATAAGAACCTCATCGAGTTCGACTTGGCGACTGTGAGCGACGCGGTTTGGAGGTTCATCTCGCAGGAAGGCATGAAGAGCGTCTGCTACTACCACGAGGTACGGTTTGTTGCGAAGGTGCTCTCCAAAGTACACCAGACGAAAACCAACTAACGGATACCATGATTCTCTATTACAAATCCGTAGGACTTTGAATCCACGGAGAACACGGTTGGGCGATTTTTCGGCATGAAGATCAAGGAGAAGCAGGCCAAGTGCGACGTCCGCGGCATCAACACTGTGCGCAAGTTCACAGAGGCGAATCGCACGGTGTTCACGTGGCTCACGATTGTCGAACCCATCGCGTTCTCCGGCGCGCTGATCGCTGGCATCCGGTTCCGAGAGCACGGCTCGATGATCCTGAAACCAGGAACTTTGGTGACTTCGGCAGCAAGTGCGAACCAGGCTGAACAGCAGCAGAAGGCGAGCTGGACGCAGTTGCAAATGTGCTGCCGACTCACGCCAGATATCGACAGCGAGGGCAACAACTTGAGTGGCGCGGCCGAATCGTTTGATGCTTTGACCAACGGTGGAAGTCCTGGGGGATCGGGGATGGTGGGTGCGTTGACGGATTTCCTGATCAACGCGATCGAAGGCAACATCGCGTTCACCAACATGATGGTCGACCGACTGCTACCAACAGAGGTGGAGCGTCCAGACGTACAGCTTGAGAAGCAGGCAACGGTGTAGAATATGTAGATGCATCCACTCGAGAAGATCGAAGTGTGGCCGCCAAAGTGCAGAAGCAGTCGTGAAGCTTGGTTGTTCAGTACTAAAGTCTATCTCAGTTAATAACGACCCTGAGATTTGGCAATTGTATGGAATGATTTTCAATTGAGGGCAGCTGACCGTCTATTGAGCCCTAGCCCTCGCTATGTGGGTCATTTGATTGGTTAAAAAAAGGGCTTTTCGGGGCACAAATTCGCGCTTTGAAAAGATCAGTCTGTGCTGAGAAC
>JALBZB010000914.1:0-15685 GCA_038050625.1 Pythium sp. MPC-2022a | reverse complement strand
CTCTTGAGGCTCGTCTTGACGCAGCGGTAGGGTGGATCCGGTGGCTCCTGCATGTTCCCCGTTCGCTTGATAGACAGCTGGTTGCTTGCGTTGGGGGTTGTGTTGTGGTGAAGAGTGGATTGTGTTGTTGATGGCAAATAGAGAAGTGAGATTGATCGTTATGCTGCTTCTGCAAGCTATCTCTCTTCCTCTCCTGCGCATGGACGACAATGTCCATGCCTGGGAGCAGTGCACTACAGACACTTTAAATTGATGTCCCACGCACAAGTGTCCGACCCATGTCGTTTTACTAATAAAAGCGTTGGCTACCGCATCAAATTTGTTTCTCATCTCCTCCCACACCAGATCCGACAGCTCCGAAGGTATGTGAAGTATCTGCTGAAAACGGAGTTTGGGCCAGAGGTAGCCACGATCGTCGAGAAGTCTGCGGCGACGCTCATCGATGAGGATCCCGTCTAACTGATCCTTCGCCTTCTTGAACAGCGTGCGTAGCGGAACCAACGATGTTCGTGCCACCGTGGCGTACGCTTCACCACCGCGCACTCTCTCCAGCGCATCGACGACGTCCTGCGTCTCGTAGCGCCCGCGGCACACCACCATTTGCTCCCTTCTTTTGCTTTTTGCCGCTTGTGGAGCCCTCCTCCCTTTTAATTCCTCTTTAGTGTTAGAATCCGCTTGTATCTCATATCCAGCCAACCGCGCACAAAACTGGTCCGTGTCCCGCTATCCAATCAAAAGGGCAAATCAGGAAATGAACCGATCTTATTGGATAAAATTCGACATCGGGTGCTAAAGTGATGCCATGCACAAACTGGTCGTTTGCCTCAGTATTAAAGGTGGAGACGATGATCTTGACGTCCAGTTAGTTCACTCTCGTACAGATTCGCGGCCCTTTTGCTTCTCCGTCGAAAGCGAGATACGACGACGTCTATGAATACCGGTGGTGAAGTTGGTCTGGATGCCGCGTTTATTATTTACTTGTGCTTATGTCAATTGCCACACGATTTCTGGTCAGACCAGACCAGAACTAAATGGATACCAATGCTTATTTCGAGCATCCTGAATTTAGAACTAGGCAGATCTATCAGGATGGATACAACAACATGGACTTGAGTCCTCTTGCTGCCTTTCATGATCGGTCTTCATTTACGAATCTCCATCCACACCTGCACTCCACACGGGTACAGCCTCGGTCCTCCTCCTGGTCGCTATGAAGTGCCTGAGCAAACCCACGGCGTTCCTGGTCGTGACTGCGTACCTCACGCTCACCTTCATCGGCTCCTCCAATGTCCAACAAGTCGACGCGCGCGTGTTTCGACATGACGCTACGAAGAAATCCAATAGCATTTACATGCAGAAGGCCGACCACATTGCGCTGCGAGAGCGCTACTACGCCATCAGGTATCACGGCGCCAATGTGGCCAACGAACCAACTGCAGCAGAGAAGGATACGGCCCCAGACGTCCTAGAACCGTCGCAAGCACCATCCATTTTGGAGTCTGCCGTCCGCCGAGTCACGTCGACGATTTTGCGCTTCTTCGGCTCACAAGACGACGAGGCATCATCATCGACTCAATCCAAGAAGCTCGAGGAGATTGCGAGTATACTGACGAATGAGGTGAAGCCCCAGGTACCGCAGGCGACACCAAAGTCTCAAAGCCGCCGTGCCGGCAAGCTCTGCATTGCTGGCATGTGTGGTCTCAACCTGGCGTTCGCGTCCCTCTGGGTCACTTTCGTGGCGTGCTTTGTCGTCGTGTACTTCATGGATCGGTATCTGCACAATAAACGCCTTCATGATGACTTCGGCAAGAAGAAGGAGAAGAGCGAAGAGACGAAGAGGCCTGAGACAGTGCACGCTGCTGCAGTGGTGAGACGAAGCTCTGCGAGCACAGCACGCAAGAAAGCCTCGACGACGGCGCATGATGGGATCCGAGCGCGGATCTTCAATTACTACCAAGGCGTCGCGGAAATGAGCGCCTCGATGCTGCGCCAACGTCCGCCACTCGGTATCTAAGCAGAGAAGATAGTATCTGATAGATCCTGGATAACTTAAAGACCTTAATTCAACTTCTTTTTCATAAAATGGTTTTGCTCAGCTTTCGAGGTTTCCTACGATCCAAACGAGGTGCTCAGCAACAAATGAGACGCAGCACTCACTCGCTCCAGATCTCTCTCCACACAGAAGTGACCACTTCAACGTAAACGCATGGGGCTAACTGGAGACGTTTTGGTGTGCTTGTTGCTGGTTTTCCTGCCACTCTTTGTGCTCCAGCTCCATCTGCAAGGACACACACAACAATAATCACAAACATCGTTAAATCTCGGGACTCAAAATTTCTAAGGCATTGGCATTTTAAAAATACCTGGTGAAAGTGGGAGATCGACTCGGCGATCGCCGACTTTGTCGCCATCTGCGCTCTCTCCAGCGTCTTTGAATGCAGCGACGCTGCTGCTGCGCTCGCACCACCACCTCCTCCACCTCCCAGCTCTGCTTCTCGGGTCTCAATGTTCTTCAACTGCTGCTTCCAGTTCGCCAGGCGCTGTTTCCGCTGCTCTTCGTACGCCGAGAGGTCAAACTCGTCCAGCATCACATCCAGTTCGCTGTCGACGTCGCTTTGCCTTGCCGCCGCTCCTAGTGACGACGGCGGCGAGGACGCTGCTAACAGGTTGTGGCTGAGCTCAACCTCCATTTCTAGCTCCACGTAGCGACTCCGTGGCGAGTACACCGCGGAAGTAGTGAGGGACCCTGACTTTGCCACCCGCTGGTCGCTATTCGTAGTCCTGCTCTCGCTATCGTTCTCGTCATAAGGAGACTGCGCGCGCCGGAAGTGGTCCACCTGCACGAGATTCGGGAGCCGCTCGAAGAACAAATGCACGTAGGACGGCATGTGGCGAATGAACGGGTTGCCCGCGAGTCGGAGGATCATGAGCGACTCTGGAAACTCGCCTGTCAGTCAAAATACATACGAAGATAGTGGTGAGATCTTGTCATCACTATGGGAACTGCAAGAGAACTGAGGCTGGACGTACGGATGTCAAAGTCTTCAATACAGTTGTTGGACAAGTCCAAGAACTTGAGCTGATTACACAGACGGCCATATTAGTACAGACATTCACACACAGTGTCACTTGAAAACGCTAAGCTGGCACGTACATTCTTCAAATGGCGCAACCCTTCCACTCTCTCGATGCGGTTGCCACCGAGAGCGAGAAACGTGAGGTGCTGGTGGTCGTCCAGGTTCTCGATCGCGCGCAGTAGGTTGTGCTGAAGATAGAGCTCCTGGATGTGCGTGAACGCGTCGAGGTTCTCGATCTTCCCGATGTTGAGCCAGTCGAGGCGTAGGATCTTCTTCTGCAGGAGTGCATCGATCTCCTGTTCTTCCTCCAGCTCCGATCCCAGCTGCTGCTGCTGCAGTTCCTGCGCTCGCCGCACCTCCAGCAGGTCTGGTCCGTCGCTTTCATCGCCTGTGTCATCCTCGCTCTTGCGCTCGATCGCCGAAGCCGTGCGCACGCTCTCGCAGATGAGCTGCATCGTGAGCTTCACGGCGTGCTCGTTCTCGCTCAGCAGCACGGTGGTGGACGTGCCGAAGATGATGTCCTCGTCGAGCGCTTCGATCTGCGCGTCCGGGTCGACGTCGTTCGCCTCAAATCCGTAGCCGCCGTCGCTGTGCTGCTGGTGGCCCGAGCCATTCGAGTCGCGATTGTTAAAGTAGCTCTCGTCGTCCGTGTCGCTAAAGTCGGACGCTTCGGCCGATGTGGCTGTCGGGCGAGCGCGCGTGGGCGTGGACGCGGCGTCGCCTGCTGGTTGGCTCTGCGTGCTCATGAGCGTCGTACAAAGTACCTTGTGTGGAGCGCGGATACCGTCGTCACTCGCGTCGCTCTCTGTGGGGCGAAGAGCTCTCTCCAGAATGGCGCCGCTTGTCGTTTCGAGGTGACTGAGGCGAACTGTATGTACAGTGCCTGCCCACTGTTTTATTTTGTATGGCGTTTGTGATAGAGAGGGGGCTTGTATTCGGGAGGAAGTCACTTCAAGCAATTGGTGGGCTTCAGCGTTTTTTTCAGCCAATCGATTTGCATGTGAATCTAGTTTTTTGGCCAATGAAAAATCGAGACGGAATGAAAAGCTATTTTTAGTCAGCGAAATTCTTTAATGGGCATGATCGTGCCGAAATGCGAAAGAATCGGGGGACGCGATAGAAACGACAGCGGCGGGTGCATGCGCATTAAAACCCATAGACGCTGCTGCTTGGGGCGTGTTGAGTTCGCGCGTGAGCTGCTGCTGCTGCTACTGTTGCTGCTGCTGTGGAGCGGGCGTGTGCACGATATTGAGCGAATTGCACGTTAAGAACACGCCGCGCAAGAGGACGAATGGCGCTGTTCCATGACTGCTGGACGAACCGGCGGTCAACGCTGGCACTGCTGCAGCAATTACTAGAGTATGTGTGTGCGTACAACCTTGATTGCGGAGAGCGTGGAAGCTGTCTAGATGATGATATGTTGGCAGAATGTTGACCTTGGTGGTGTTTGTGTTGTGACGCCTGATACAGCGATGCAAAGGCGAATGAAGCGCGCGAGCGATGCGCAGCGATCGACATCCAGCGGCTCTTCCGCGGACAGTTTGTGCGCGCGACGATCACAACAAAGAGGTTCGTTTGTCTAATACATATACAGGACCGATGCAATACCGAATACTCCATTTGCTAATCACCTGTGTTTTCTGTGTGTATCAAATATTCAGAAACGCAGAGATCGTGATCTCGCGCGTGTACCGAGGGCACTTGGCGCGCCGGCGATGCCGCCGTCTTCGCGAGCAGGACCGACAGCACAGGCGTGAGTGCGTTCTGAATTACTACGCCGTGGTCATCCAAAAGTTGCTGCGGGGCATGCACAGTCGACGGACAAAGCTCGACTTCCGGATTCGCAAGGCGTACGTGACCGAGATCGCGACGAAGGGCGAGGAGATGCGGCGGCTGCTCAACGAGAACCTGCGTCAGCAGCAGCTTGTGCGTATCATCTACTAGCTTGGATCCATTGCCATTTTGGTCCACTGCGTTGCTAACTTTGTTTGCTCTCTACATCTAAATATTATATCATAGGACGAGAAGCGCGCTGTGGAGGAAGCAGCGCAGAAGGAGCTGGTCGAAGTGACGCAGAACCTGCATCACCTCGTGAGCACGCGCGCGATCTCGGGCGTGTACAACGCACCGATGCTTCCGTCGGGACCCGCGACATCCTTTGGCGTGCCCGTGGAGGTGCACATCCGTGAGAACACGCACATACTCGTAGCAAACCAGCTGGCGAGCATGAAGCCCGCGAAGACACTCAAGCCGTACCCGCCGTCGAACAAAGTGTCAATCCAGGCGAGCTCAGCGTATGGCGCCGATCTCAAAGAGGTGCGCACACAGAAGAAGTACCACAAGCTGCGTCGCCTGAGCGCAACAGATTTCCAGACGGTGCACAATGCAGCGCGCGACGAAGCGAGGAAGCTCAACCAGCCCGGGATCAACGCCGGACTCGACTACCTGGACGACTGGAACAATCCATACAAGAAGCGTGGCGTGCCGCGAAGCAAAGAAGACCTGCTGCCAAAGCTCACGACGCTGGAGAAGGCACCAAAGAAGCCGTTCCACTTGACCTACGGAGGCAACAAGAGCAAAGTGCTGCCAAACGACCGCTTCGACGTGTAGTAGCGAAGACACGGCTCTTGTGGAGGTGCCATTTTTGAAAGTGAGGGTAATGCAGCTTGTAAACTAATAACAACAACAGCAACACGGGCCAAAACATTCCTAGTAGTTGGATTGATTTGTGTAGATGGGTCACGTCAATCTGTACTTGAACTGATAGGAGAGCGTATGAGATTGCATTCATGGTCGACTTTGTTTCTTTTTCTTTTTGGTGCCGATCATCATCCTGAGAGAGAGAGCACAGAGCGACTTGCTATTTTATTCGTCGCTGATCTTTTTCAGCTCGTTCATGTTGGTGCCCGCGATTCGCTCTCCTGTTGGAATACAAGACAGTCACATGGTTTGTAAGCTAGTGATATCTTTAATCAGCATCTCAATGAGGACAGGGAAGGAGCACCCGTACCAATGAACTTCAAGCCTGAGATCACAGTCTCATCTGCGCCATTGTTCTCCTCGACAAAGAGCTACACAAGACAACAACAAACAAACAGTCAATGAATACGAACCACACGATAACAACAAATCACTCGTGGGGAATACAAAGAGCTCCATTAAAAGAAGCACTTACAGTGACGCTCTTGACGCGCTGGAATTTGACGAAGCGCAGCTCGATCTCCTTGCTAGGCTCCAGGTCCTCGTCCGTCAGCTCTATTGTCTGCGTAGGTTCGATGTCCCCGGCGTCCGAGAAGCCGAGGCTCGTACGGTTCGCAAAGAGCTTGAGTACTCGCGGTGCGGTTTCTACGCACACACAGAGAGATTTACATTAGCACTGTTGTCATCCACAAGAAGGCAAGTTGAACAACAAGCAAGCTTTGGGCACCTCCGATAGGGGCGACAATGTTAATCGAGTGGATTTTCACGGCATCTTGGAACTCGATGTGCAGGATCAGTTGCTCTATCCACATATATAAGCAGCATCACCATTAGTATCAGCTGAAGCACACACACACACATGGCCACCATGGTGCAAGCCACACGAGAGAGCACTTGTTTAGTGAGACGTACCGTCGGCGTCCGACTTGAGCTGCAGCGTGCCGTCGCCGATGAAGAGGTTACCGAACGGGTGGTTGGGGTTCTCATTGAGGCAATAGCACTCGGAGCGGCTGAACGCGTCCGAGAGGTCTCTGAATTTTCCCTGCGCCGCCATCTTCTTCGTCGTAGTAGTTGTCACTTTCTTGCCTTCTTCGCGTGTTCAAATAGGAAATTGCCATGCAAAGCAAGGTGAAGGGGGATCTTTTCGCTGTGATTGCGGGATTTAGAAACGATAGACACGATAGATACGTTTAGTAGAAATACAATATTATTGGCTGAAATTACTTTGAAACTATTATAATTGGCTAAAAGTGAAATAGATACACTTTTTGGTTTTGGAACTGCTTTAAAGAGGCACAATGGAAATGGATCACAAAGCGCCGTGGCTTTATGATGTCGACGTGGATGCGTTTGCAAAGCAGCAGAGCGATCAAGATGACGACGAGATGGACATATTGTCCTTGCTAATCCAGCCGCCTGCGTACCAGGACCACGTGACGCTCGTGCGATGCCATGGTGTGAATGCGAGAGGTGCGCCGTGCACAAGGACAGCAGTGCTTTCAACGGAACGAGGAGACCAAGGCGCAAAGATGTACTGCTATCGCCACCGCCACCAGCAACAGCAGCAGACAAGCAGGTATATAGACAAGATACAGCGGTCATGGTATTGCTCACTGCTACTGTGCCGCAACTTCGATGCACTTAATGCGGGAGCAAGCGATCGAAGAGAACAGCTCCGCTCGACGCGCTGCAAAGTGTGCAGCTCGTTGTCGCTCGCACTGACGTCACTGGCGCTATCCGTACTTGGTGTAATCAAGAAAGATGCGCTATTGTGTCTAACAGGCGTGATCGGATTGTTCTCGTCAATGGCGTGGATGTGCATCGTTGCGTGCGAGATTCTGTATCAGTCAGTGCCTCCCGCGATTGCGGCGCAAGTCGCGTTCAATGCGCTCCATGCGCAGATTACCGACACAAGCAGCTCAGTTGAAGAAGACCAGCAGCTCCATTGCAATGGACAGGAAGTGCTTATGAGTGCTAACATTGCATGACCAAGAGAACGGATAGAGAAGACAAACAGTGGTGCAATTGGTTGTTGATTTGAACACATGGAGTCACACATGTATTTCTTGTGTTGGGATGTTTAAAAATACACGCACGATCTACTTCGTTTCGCGAGGGGGTTCTAACGGGGGTTGTAATGGGAAAATTGGTTGCAGAGCTGCTGGAAGAGTTCGTTCAGTATGAACACCAGCAGCTCATAGAGCATCGCATCGTGATGGCGCATTTACAGCTTCTGCTTCTTGGTCGCGCTGTTGTTCTGCTCCATCTCGTTCGGCGCGCGACCAAACACTTCGTTCAGCTGCTGCGACACTCGGATGAACGTCGTACGCTGTTATCACACATAATAAACAACCATAACAAGTGTTAGACAATGGTAGGTGCAAGTGGTCAATAGGTATAAAGGACTCACCTTGCTCAACTCACGGAGCTCGCTGGCGCCGACGTACGTGCAGGTCGAGCGCACGCCGCCGAGGATCTCCTTGGCTGTGCCGGCAACTGGGCCGCGGTACGGCACCGTCACGCTCTTGCCTTCACTAGCGCGGTACTCGGCGACGCCGCCGGCGTGCTTGTTCATGGCTTCCGACGAGCTCATGCCGTAGAACTTCTTGAAGAACTTGCCGTTGATCTCAATCTTGTCGCCGCCGCTCTCGTCGTGACCCGCGAGCATGCCACCGAGCATGACAAAGTCCGCGCCGGCGCCAAACGCCTTCGACACATCGCCCGGGCACGTGCAGCCGCCGTCCGAGATGACGTGGCCGTTGAGACCGTGCGCCGCGTCCGCGCATTCGAGCACAGCGGAAAGCTGTGGGTACCCCACGCCCGTCTGCTTGCGGGTGGTGCACACCGATCCCGGACCGATGCCAACCTTGATGATGTCGGCACCCGAGAGCAGGAGCTCTTCGACCATCTCGCCCGTGACGACGTTGCCAGCGATGATCGTGTGGCTCGGGAATGCCTTGCGCACATCCTTGACGGCTTGTACAAAGAACTCCGAGTAGCCGTTCGCGACGTCGAGGCAGATGAAGCGGATCGTCGGGTGCGCGTTGAGGATCGCCGTGATCTTCTCAATGTCCGAGGTGCTCGAGCCGGCGCTGACCGCGACCGTCGGCAGCGCATCCGGGTGCGCAGCAGCGAACGCGACCCATTCCTCTGGCGTGTAGTGCTTGTGTACGCACGTGATGAACTGGAGCTTGGCGAGCTCCGCCGCGACTTCGAACGTGCCAACCGTGTCCATGTTGGCAGCGATCACAGGCTGCAGTCATTAAGGAATGTACACAATGGTACAAGAGTTAGCATCACATCATGTACAACACATATAGAGAGATGACGATGATATGCAATGCAGAGAGCCATTACGTACCACGCCGTGCCATTCGAGCTTGGAGTTGCGGAACGTGAACTTGCGCGAGACGTCCACTTGCGAGCGGCTCTTCAACGTGCTGCGCTTCGGACGGATGAGCACGTCCTTGAAGTCCAATCGGATCTCGGTCTCAATGCGCGGCATCTTGAAAGAGAAGACTTGGAGAGTGAGCGCTTGCGAGGCTTGCGAAGAGGAGCGGAGCTTGAAGACTTGGGTGGGCGGCGGCGGCAGCAACTTGCGCAGGCGGCAGCAAATTGCAGAGTGAGCGAGCGTTTCGGTCTGGCGGCGGCCAAGCGAGTCGGGGTGCCTGGGGTGGTGGTTGCACCAGGTCACTCACCCAGTCGCTTGCTCGCTCACTTGACAGGAGCATGTCCCAAGCCCTCCTCGTTCAGCTTTGAAGCAGACGCACAGTCCCATGGTCACAGGCAGTCAGCGCCATGATCGCCAGGTCGCCAGCATTTTTGGCAGTCCTTCGCATTCAACGTGTTGCGGGCGGCGCATCTCCCCTTCTAGCTCCCTCTATATTGTGGCATGAATGCTTCTATTGATCTTTTACAGCGTCGTATTTGGTGTTTGAGTACCTCGCTTTAAGAGCGAATACGGTTTCAAACAGCGCTGAAGGCGAACTGTGAATGCATAGAAATGGATATAGAAATAGACTTAGAAACAAGCATTCAGTCTCTAAAGATCACCTCAGCCTTTGCTTAGATTTTCCTTTTTACAGCCGTCAAGTCGTAATTACGCTGTGTCTGACCCAAAACACTTGCTACTGACTTTTTACGAGACAGCGAGCCAAAAGTGCTGCCTGCTGGGTTTTGATTGGTTGGGCGGGATGGATTGGCTGCGCCAGCAGCGCCATTTGCACCAACGGAGCACGCGCGGCGTTATTACCAACTGAACCAGCAAGCAATGTCGGCACGTGGACGTGGCGGACGTGGAGGAAGCTTCGGCGGAGGCCGTGGCGGCGGTGGCCGCGGAGGCAGTTTTGGCGGTGGCCGTGGCGGTGGTGGTCGTGGCGGTGGTTTCGGCGGCCGTGGCGGCTTCAACCGCGAGCCAGAAGGCCCTCCAGCGTTTGTTGTCGGTACGTGTGTGTTGTTACGCTTGTGCTCATGCACGTGCATCTTGTGCAGCTTATTTATATGGAGTATGATGACTGATATTGCTATTGCGCTTGTTGTTTTATGCATTATAGAACTCGGTTCGTTCATGCACGCGTGCGAGAACGAGATGGTGTACAAGAGCACGAACGACAAGGTGCCATACTTCAACGCTGGCGCGTTCCTGGAAAACAAGACCCGCATTGGCAAGGTCGACGAGATCTTGGGCAACATCAACGAAGTCATGTTCACAGTCAAGCCGGACACGGGTGTCTCGGCCACGGCGTTCAAGCAGGGCGACAAGGTGTTCATCAGCCCGGACAAGCTGTTACCGTTGAGCAGATTCACGGAGCAGCCAAAGAAGCCAGCAGGTGGCGCCGGTGGCCGTGGCGGTGGCCGCGGTGGCGGTCGTGGTGGTGGCCGTGGCGGCTTCGGCGGTCGCGGTGGTGCTCCAGGTGGCCGTGGCGGCTTTGGCGGCCGTGGTGGCGGTCGCGGTGGCGGCTTTGGTGGTCGTGGCGGTGGTTTCGGCGGCCGTGGCGGTGGCCGAGGTGGTGGCCGCGGTGGTCGCTTCTAGGTTATTATATCGTAGATTATCATTGTAATTCTCAACAGAAAACGTCAATAAAACCAAAACAAAAAGAGAAATGTGCATATTCGAACGCGTCTTGTGTTTCCTTTCGTTTCAGTTCCCTTTGCCTCTCACGTTTTGAGCGCAGCAGGCCTTTTGATATGTGTTTGGGGTTCTGGAGTGTCTCTCCCTCTATGAGACTCTCTTCGTGAAATGCTTCATCCAAATAGAGTGGTGGTTTTCGGGTTTGTCGATTGCATTCGTTAGTGCATGCATTGCTGCATTTCTTCCCAAAGTCTGCAGCTGGATGCTGTACAAACATTGGCAGCTTTTTTTAAGAGAGGCGCTTTGCGAGCCTTGCTAGAGTTGGTGAAGAGCCTTATGTATCATTTGAAGAGGATATAAGCACACTCGGAAGAACTGGGTTCGGCAAAGCTCTACTTGAGGTGTAAAGGGCATCTGTCCTCTCAAAAGCAGTTCAGCTATGAAAAAGGCAACCTCATATGCATGAAGTGTTTAACCAAGTCGGATTCGAACAGTTGACGACCGCACTTAGGATTGAACAGCTAAACCTATCGCGATACTTTGATAAAGAAGGTGGACGCTTGAAATGGGGAGTGCAGCCCACAGTCCCAAATAGGATGCAAACCGGAAGGATGCTGGTTGAGCTGGTGGATCCATCACCACGAGCTAAGATCTTTGGGGGATACAACATCTGACGCCGCTCCTTGGTCGTTGGTATAAGAGATAGCAACACACGGGTGTGGTTGACGATCGGAGCGCGGAAGAAAGAGTGGCTTTTTGCGGGGTATCATGGGGAAGCGATCAATCCACGTAACGCAAACATACTCCGAAAAATAACTTTATTCTCGCTTCCTCTACCCTTCCTGGTCAAAGGTTGTTCATGGTGCTGCTTCCTTTGTCGCCCTTTGCTTCCGCATACAACGATATGCTGGCAGTGCGTTTTTCTTGGTCTGCTTCAAATGATTCTCCGCGCATTCGAGGGCGATAGACCTCGAGCTGAAAGGTTGGATCCTGTGCGTTCTTCCCGGATCTGCTCCTCCATTTACAGTCGCTCTAAGCACTCGAATTGCACGATACTGTTACCACGAATGACCTGTAACAGCAGGCACACACGCAAGTACACACATAGATACGTTAGTTAGCACACTACAATTCCCACGTTTCCGTCTCGCTCGTCTTAATAGCGGCAGGTAGTTGGCCAAAAGACTTACCACCATGCCGATACGGTTGGACTCCGTCGCGGACACTTCTTCCACGGTCTCGTCGAGCGTGACGTTCATGAACTGATCGAAGCCGCGCAGCACGCCCGTGACCTTGCGGTTGCCGTTGAGCTTGAGGCTCAGACGCTTGTCCATGTAGCGCTTGAGGTCGGGGCCGGCCGCTTTCACCATGATGTCGCTCTTGCTGCTTTTGCTTTTGCTTCTGTTGCTGTTGTTGTTGGGGTTGCTTTTACTTGCTTTTAGCTTGGCAGCTCCTTTCATTCAGTAAGTGCGTAATGGTCCAGGACTTGAGCAACTAGCGAACCTATCGAAGCACAAATTCACTTATACGGGAGCGTATTCAAGAGCTGTTGTATCCAGCTCCCATTTAACCAGAATCGATTTTTATGTTGTTTGCAAGCTAAATGTAAATACTCTAATCAAGTATTTTGTAGTTTTGAAAGCTCCAAATCAAAACAATAGATTACAAGAATGTTTAGATATTTATGTTGGGAATTGTATCAAACACGTAGTTTGAGAAAACACAAGAGTCGCTTAAACGGACACAAACGTGACATGATTGTTACAGTATCCTCAAAACAGAAACAACATTGCATGTTGCACGAGTGTCGCAGGAACAGAATTTTTTTGTAGAAAAGATTTTTGTTTGAAGTATCGCGTTTTCCCCCTTTCTTGGTTGTGTGGGTAAATATTTTGGGGGAGTGACTATAGAATTTAAAGATGCTCTCCTTTAAGATTGATTTGTGTATACCTCAGTAGAGAGCCAGTTTATATGAAACATAAAGAGGTAAAGCAGTGTGTAATTTTAAACAAGTTAATATTTAGGAAAATGTAGGTTTATATTTCGCCACGTGGTGAAATATAAAGCGAATTTTTGACAGTGCCCAAGCCAGCTTCTGTAGCAACTTTTGGCGAGGAAGTGCAAAAATGCAAATTAACAAAGAAGTCTACTCGAACAACAGCAACAGTGTCAAAATCAGTAAACTTCTTTGATGAAACGCGCTGTGTGGTCATGAGTGATGGCCCACCAGTTATTCATTATTGGTGCCTTTTTGTACGGACTATTTTTCAAACAAAGTGGAGCCTTTTGTACAAGACTTGCAGAACAAAATATCCTTAGTCAAATCGGGGCGACACAGGTCGTCGACGTCCCCTCGTGGCGACGACTATATGTGTGTCGACACATCTGTTACGTCCATAACGTCATCATTCACAAACACTGTCCACGTAAAGTGCTGAATTCTGCCTGAACAGCTTCGTGCAGCCGTGTGTGTGTCTGAGCTGTATGAGCAACAAACTCGTGCCAAAATTCACACATGAATATGCCATGACAAAACGAACGAGCCCAGTAGATGGACTGAAATATTGATTGGATATAGGACAATGATGACAAGAATAAAAGCGAACCGATGAAGTAAAGTGGGGAGAGGGTATGCGGAAAACTACACCGATGAATACTGGTTGCGGCGTATGTACCAGCCATAGTTGTCTTCTCTTCGAGCCGCCACTGCGCTGATCTCTACAAGATGGTCCATGACCAAGAGGAGTTCTCGAAATTGTCGTTGGAAGTATTCTAGAGGTACAAGAACATATGTTTAGTCATACACGGACTTTCAAAGTGAGGGGTATTGATGAACACAAATGTACAAAGGACCCCAGAGCCAACGGCCCATGGTGTGCAATCTGGACTCGATACTTAAGAAATGTGTCCATATGAAGAGGAACAATAATGACACCTCCAATTATAAGCCGATCATATGTGTGCGAAGATTAAGGTCATTTTAAGCGTCCATGCAGAAATGATTTATTGTTAACAAAAATTACCTGAGCTGAATGACTCTAAACATTAGCAACATGTAAAGGTTTAGCAAAATTGCTGTGAATCGTGCCCGAAGAAAGCTGATCTCAGGCCTTGATAGTCTGCAGTACCATTGCGAGACGTTTCTCCGGCGCTGTCTTCACAGGCACTTCCGACAGCCGCTGGGATCGCACCATTTTCTTGAGGGAACCTATGACTCCAACATCGAGTGGTTAGCAAATCGATGTGGAATTTGGGGGCAACGGGCACAAAAAACCGTACAGCTCCCCGTTGACGATCTCACTGGACTCCTTAGTGACGTGTGTCTCCAGGTTCTCAGTCAGGATCGCCAAGGCCCCCTCCAGCCCTGGCTTCACAACGGCGCAAAAGTACTGACGCCAGATCCGCGAATCCATCCAGGCATCCGCCTGGACCGTATAAAAGTGGCCTGATAATGCATGAATAAACAAAAATTGTTAAATTCGAAATTCTAGAGCATCCACCATGTTAATTATATAGCGATAAAAAACAAAGGAACACACCTTTTGGGAAGTGTGGAAGTTCATTTTTACGAATGGAGCCGTTCTCCGAGCCTTTAAAAATGAACAAAATTGGTAGCTTCCTGTCTACAACAAATCATATAAATACAGCAACACAATAGCATCATACAACACTTGTAATAAAACTATATCAATTCAATACTGAGAATACCATCCGCACGGATACCCAAGATCGCAGTCATGCGGTCTGTATGCATTCGCATATTCGCGCCTTTAGACGATCCACCTCAATCAGCCAGCGTCCGGGACGAGGATATGTCGTAGTACACCCCCATCTCACCAATGTTGATCAAGTTTCTGGCCAAAAATGTATCATATTCCGACCAGAATTGAGCGCTGAACTCATCTCGCTTGCTCTGCAAATGCGCGTTTTTTTTAAACATCATTAACATGACATAAAATATGAAAATGTTAAGCAACATTTCGAAAAAAGATAGACGGATGCATTAAACACTTACCAAAGCGAGTGTCGCCGCGCGCTGTGAGTAACCATGGCGCTTCGCGAACCGCCTCAGTAACTTCAGAAGAGCCTCGTATGCAGATTCTGGTGGCTTCTTCGACTTCATGTACTCGCGTAGCCACTGCATGTAATGGGCCCTCATGGCCATTACATGGTGGCAGGTGTTTGCGGTACACATCACCTCACAGTGCACCATGGGTGACTAATACCGGTTGGATACCGGTAATATCGCCGATACCCATGTGCACAGGTGACGTCATCGGATGATGTCACGGACCATTCCGGCACAGACAGTGAGTGCATTATGGAGTAATCACCACTGGTCGCAATCATGTGCGGAATGCTGGTTCCTGCTCTTTGGGAACTGGACTGATGACGCGGCCGACGCGACAGCCAGATTCATGTGAGTGGTGCGAGCCAATCACATCGCAGGGAATCTTCCCACCAGACTTCAAGTTCGAGGTCTATGGATTGAACCTCAGAGAACCTAAGGTTATATATATTAGAATTGTAGGTTTTATATGTAGGAGCGAGGTTTTACTCGCAAAACCTCTAGGAGCCCTTCGGGCGTATTAAGAGTAGCAGCAGGAACCAGGACTGCATTTCTAATCAGTTGCAAATTTACCTTTCACCACTCAAGTCACCTCCTCTTCCGTCCAAGTCACCCCTCGTCTCGAAGCCCCAAGGCTGAGACTCAAGACCCCAGGCCCAAGCATCGGCTCACACTTCTGTGCGAGTTCCGTTTGCTCTACGCTTCCTCAAGGGTCAGATCCACACAGCTCTTCGCCTTTGCGATAGCTGAGTTGGACTGAGCCCTGTT
>JALBZB010000913.1:0-15687 GCA_038050625.1 Pythium sp. MPC-2022a | reverse complement strand
TCGAGCATCTCATCTACGAGCTCACGCGCGTCGTGCGGTGGGAGACCTTAGTCGCGAATATAGAACCGACTTTATGATATATGCAGGAGTGTTCAAGAATGGCAGCAACACACAGCAGAAGAACTACTGTTTGTTGAGCTGGTGCATCGCACTCGTAAAAGAATCCACACCTCCATTTTGGCCAAGATTAGCTCGAGTCTCGCGTGCTGTTGCACATGCACGATCCATGACTTTACGTTTGGGATTGGTCAACGCCGATATGAGCAATTAATTCAGTGGCAGCGATAGTGTTCGATAGTCAGCCGTTAGAAAAATTGCCGTCTGAGAGAGCATTGTGGTGAATGTTTCAGCCAACCCAGTTCCCCTCGTGTGAGTTGCATTGGCATACAGCTATTATTCTTATAAAAACTGCGAATGTGCACACGGGAAAGCAAGCACGCCAGTCGAGCCGACTGCAGGTGACTCAGCGAATGGCTCAGTCAGCTCCTGTTGCATTAAAGCCCAATGGGATTTTGAAATCCAAATGGCTCATTGGATTTTCAATGCAGGAGCTGGCGTCAGTGTTTGTTTAAAAGCCACGCACCAACACTCATAATAATACGAGCCTCGAGACCATAATCCTGATATCCTGATCCAAAAATGCTGCCTCAACACAGACCCAGGGCGTGAACACGCCACTTGGCATTCCAAAGTGGCGTGTTCATGCTCCCATTATATTATTTTGGCGTTGAGGTGGCCTCATAACACGCTGCACACAAATATTTAAAGTTGCTAGTTTCTTCTGAAGATCCCCAAGAGGCAGAAGATCGCCAAGTTCAAGGGCGTCATGCTCTTTTTTGTTGATGATACAAGTACAGTAGCGACACATGTATACAAGCAGATATTCGCATCCTGATTTATATTATTAGACTTGATATTTGTATGGTCGGCGAAAATAAAAGTCCCCCACGATGCCAAAATCTTGGTGAGCTTACTTGCTTGTTTGGGAGATGAGTGTTGGCGGCTTTTTGTCCAAAGATCGCGTTTTCTGTTTTTGTATGGGCGTTTGTATGGGCGGCGGGGGAGTGCCACTCTACGGTACTCATGTCGGCGTGTTCCTTGAACGTTGCGTGTTGCCGCTTCGAAAAAAAAGCGAAACGTTCCTGTGGAAAGTTGCTCAATCAGGAGCAATCGAAACGAAAAATCCGCTACTAGCACCCTTTATAATGAGTATTTATACACAAAGAGTATTATTACGAGTATGTCAGTGAAATTGACTCTAGGCAGGTAGTTATGCACCCTATCGCTTGTGACCCGGCGCACCCGAGTTGCAGTATCAAGGGCTATTGCGGAAAGAAAACCCCCATCACCCAATTTTGGCTCTCTTTTCGCTTGGAAGGGGCAGAGAGCCACCTGGTCCTGTCTGTCTGTCTATTGTATTGGTTGCCCACCCATTGCTGCATTTTCGCAGAGCTACAAAAGCGCACACAAAAGGCGATCGGACGGACCTTGTAAAGCGTGAGAAGGAAGACTCTACTCAGACACTCCCTCCAGCCATCCAACCCGCCTGCCTATCCACATCTGCTCGCGGTATCCTCAAGCTGTCTGCTGCTGCTTCGTGGCCTTCATATTCACACAAGCCAATTCGCCAACTACCGCACACCCGCCCGCTCACAGAACCGGAACAAAAGATATGACTGGACAGCGCATGGGCGAACACCGGCCGCTGCTGCTGTCGGCGCCGCGCGACATCGCGATCACGATCCATGGAGACGCCGTTGACGAGTACGTTGGCTTGGCGGGACGCTCAAGTACCACGAGCTCGAGCGCGTTCCGGTATACGAGCTTCCGTGCTTCGAGCGGCTCGCTGGCTTCCGTGTCGCCAAGATATTACCAGCATGAACACAAGGAACACGTTCAGGCCCAAGCGCAAGCGGCGTTGCTGAGCCGCAAGTACGTGGCGTATCCGGTTGAAGACGTCGTGGGGCAGAAGCGCAGTCGCAGCAAAGTGGCAGCCGCTGGCTATGGGACGATGCCCGTCAAGCCTGAAGAGGAAGACGACGGTAGCAACCACAGCACTAAGAAGAAGACCGCGCCGTCGTCGCTGCGCTCGCTGCTCTGCAAGATGGACGACCCGAGAAAGACCAAGAGCTGCTCGTCCTTCAACCCAGAGCACCTCCCGAGCAACCAGAGCGAGACCGAGAGCGACAGCGATGGCAGCTGCGGCAGCAACACCACCAGCTCTTCTTCGTCGCTGCAGTCGATCCTGCGGATACGCGACGGCATCTACGCGTGTCGGAAGGTAAAAAAACAGGTGTCGGTTGAGTTTTCGCTGGACGTGGACTACAAGGACATCGACGAAGAGGCGGATGAGAGAAGAAAGACGAGCGGATTGCTGTGCGCGTCCAACTGCATGCCAAGGTATGTCTTTCGGCCGTACGATTTCATTCTGTGAAAAATCAATCTCAGTGAAACTGACATACACTTTTTTATTTCTCTGCAGACGCCTCACTATTGAAGAGAAAGCCGCGCTGTATCGCGTCCGCCCGGACCTGCAGCTCACGCCCATGCCGCTGATCCTGCGCGAGCTGGAAGAAATCCGCCGCCGCCGCCAGCGCAAGCTGATGTTCTCGATCTTGGGCGGCACGCTCATCATGCTCATGATCATCGTGTTCTACTACCTGCTCACCGAGACACCCTAAGCACACCCACCAGTCAAGCCATCATACGCAGTGTCCGCCGTCCAGTAAGTCAGCCCAGTGCCAGTCCACTCGGAGAGAAAGCGAGGAGCTACGCGCCCGATCTTTTCGCCATCAATCACGGCACGATCGTCCGTCTGTTGCCTCTGCTTCCCAAGTTGCACGGCACGCATCTGCAACTCGCTGCGATGAAGCACACGCGTCCCCCCCCAACTTATTTTTATTCCAACGGCAAAGCCATTTTTAGCAGTTGCGAACTTGTGTCTGTGGTTGGCTTCCTTTATGAGCATTTAAATCCCTGCAGCATGGACAACAGTGTGGAAATGCGATCTGCATGCAGCCCAATGTTAATAACTAATGACAATTCTGCCTTCTATCGCACAGAACACACTGCATGAGCCATCCATCCATTCGTTGTCCGCTGGTCAATGCGTTGGTAGTCGATTGGATCGTACCTCTTGGTATCATCAGCTAACGCACTCGAAAGATCACGCTGCCATGTGGTGATCATGTCGCACGAAGGTCGCCTGAACGCGAATGGGAATGCCTGAGATTTACTCGATATGTTTTTCTATTGGCTGAAACTAATGTAAACTGACATGATTGGTCAATATAAGTGTCCTGTCAACTCTCTGTTGTGAATCCAACTCCAAATGTCCAAAAGTTGCTGTGAAAATGGACGCCTCTGTCAAGCAGAGCGAGCGCCACGAGTTCCGCGCGTTCCTGCGCCAGCACCGCTATGAGCCGCAGGTACCGTCGTCACCACATGCTGCAGCACTGCGCTACCTATGTGTTGGCTCACAGCATGGGTGACGTACCTCTGTGTGTATGATTTTATAGGGACGGCTGTCACGCGCGGGCACGCTCGAAGAGAAAGACATGGATGCGATCCTGCGCGGACGCCTGCTGCCAGTGTGGCAGTGGGTCTTCCGCAACGTCAAGAATGGAGACGACATGGAGGTATAAACGCTAAATGTATCTGCAGTAGAATGATGTAGTATATCTCTAATGCACTGTGTGTGTGGTGTGTGGTGTTTGAATGGAACAAGGTGATCCGCCGCAATGTACGGATTGCGCGCCATCAGATTGAGAGCAGCAAGCAGGAGCGCGAGGACGCCAGGCAGTGCCGTGACGTACTTGAGAGCCGCAAGAGACACCTTCTCGAGTCAGTCGCGAAGGCGAAAGAGCGCGAAAAGCAGCTGCTGCACAGTCTGCGCACGCTTGAGAACGAAGACGCCACTGTGGTGCAGCAGGCAATGGAGAGCAAGCAGCGTGAAGTGCTCCGACACACGTACAACGCCAAGCAGGACGAGACGACCGCACTTCTCGCTGATATGCTGGATCAGCTAAAGGAGAAGGTGACGGTAGACGACCAAATGCGAAGGAAACTCCAATCGTCTGCGGCGGCGATGAAGAACCCCATCGCGGTGCTACTGCGAGAGTACCTACGCATGCTCAAGGCTGGCGACGCGGAGATTGTGGACTTTGGCGACTCGGATGTTGCAGTAAGTGCTCTTATTAACCTCTCTGGGTTTCATATTGTGCTTCTGGGAAATTCAGCCAATATTGACTGTAATTGGGATAATACTTATATGTGTTGTTGTCAGCACCTTCGAGACTTTGGTGGCAGTGTGTTGAATCAATGGCTCTCTGAACTAGCAGCTGCAGCGCATGAGGATGGAGAAGGTGATGCTACGATGAACTTTGTGGACCAGGAAGAAGCCGAATACGCTGCGCATGTTGCAGAGAACACAAGTTCGAGTCACGATGCGCTGGCGCAAGTGCAGCAACTGCTGCAGAAGAACCAGCAAGAGCACATTGCCAGGTTCCTAGAGACTCAAACGCTCTATGCGAAGGCACAACAGATAAGAGCAAGAGTGCGCGATCTGCAACAGCAAGAGATCGAGTCATCGAAAGACTACGATCTCTGGGGTGAGAACTACGACAGTAGCAATGTACCAAGAGCACAACAAACCCAGATTAACGAGCCGAGCAGCGTCAGGAGCGACCCAAAGCGACTCATTGCGGACACCGTTCGGCTTGAAGTGGAAAGTAAAGCCCAGCGAGCAGCGGTTGACGTCGCCAAACAGACGTACGAGACGCTCATGCAGCAAATCCAGTCGTTCAGACAGCAGAAAGTGGATCTCGACCAGAAACTGGAGCTCATGCACAGCTTTGAGCAACGCCAACAGGAAATTCTCGACCAACTGGACGCCATGTACCATCAGAACCAAGAGATTGTGAGTGCGGTGCTCACAAAGCAAGAGGAACTGAATCTTTTTGTATCTGAGCAATTGCAGTCACAATACGGAAGCAAGAGTGGTGTGCTGATGGGGACCTGGTGGAAGCTCGTGATGGAGGAGCTTCGGTCTTTCTCGAATACAGCTAGTCTTGCGAAGTTGGACACCGCTGTGAAGTCTGTGGAGCTGACACTGGGTGAGTACCGTCACGGCGGGACGGCTGCCAGTAAACGGCAGGTGAGCATGGCCGTGCCGTTCTCCGAGTTCTACGTCAACCAGATCCAGCACGAGCGCAGCGAGAACAGCAATAACACTGACGATATGCGCAGTGGCGGCAACCAACAACAGTCAAATGCTGATAGTGGGCTGACAAAGGTGCTGGATGCGCTTCAGGTGCCGTCATATGGAAGCTGGGCGAAAGTGTTGACAATGTTGCAGCATCGTGATCACCGCGACGAAGTTGCTGGGCGAACCCTGAGAGAGCAACTTGCGAGACTGGAGCTTCAATTGCAGGAAGACCAGCAGCAGATACAACCGCACCACCACCAGCAGCAGTATCCCCACAGCTCTTCTCAAGTGCGAGCGCTGCTCTCAGAAATCAGAAACGCGATGGAAGAGATGCAGGCAACTGCGTTCCCAGCGCTCGACGAGATTGCACAAACAAACGCCGACACTTTGGAGAATGCGCTTGTACGGCTTAGGACTGCGATCGACGACTGGTTTGAGCAGAGCGGCTTCACCGTGCAGTTGGAGGAGGCAAAGAGGTAGCGCAGAGTAACTAAATTATTAGTTAGAGGGCATACTTGCACGCTCGATTCGTGATTTTTGACATCGTTCAGCTCAAAACTTCAAAGTATAGTTGCTCAATGGGGGTTGACGACCTTCCCAACAAGCACTTTGCTGACAGTCGACATACTCTCATTGAGCAACTTGCCAGATTTTGTTTGGCGTTTGAATGCCAAGAATGCCTGTTCACATGGAGCAAGTTGGGCACGTGATCGCGCGCCAAGTAGAGCAGGAGCACGCGCTCGAGATCGATCGCAAGCGCGTGTTGCTGCTGCGCTGCGGGGTCGCAGAGGAAGATCTGTCCAAGGTGCTTCCGTGTGTGTGCGCTGTATGATACTCACTCTTGTCTGAATCTGTCTGTAATTGCTCACTTACGGGTCTATTGATGAACAGAATGGCCAAGTGTATCTGCATGTGCTCTCAGAAGTGGCAGAGCTGCTGGCGCTCAAGGACACGAAGAGTAGCAGCTACTTGATGGCGACGGCGGATCTCGAGGACGCGCTTGATGATGCAGAGAAAGAGTCGAAAGTACTGCACGAAGCTGCTGAGGAAGGTCGCAGGCGGTCGCAGGAGCTCGCGCGCGAGTGGAAGCAGCTGGAGAGTGTCAAACAGCAGCTAGAGGACGCTGTCGATGAGCGCGAGAAACACGGTAGGGTACTTACTGTATGTGTCCAGCTCTGTGTGAGTGTGTTAAATGGCTGCTCGTTGTGGCACTTATTTTCTTGTTTTGATAGAGAACACGAACACAATGATGCAGCGAACTGAAGAGTACAGCGAGAAACAGCGCGCGTATGAAGACGAATTGGTACGTCTCACGATATGGTTAATACCTACCAGAGCGATTAATTCTCAGCTCGGTCAAGGTTGAAGACTGACTGCCTTGCTTTACGGATCGACTGATGGTTTTTGTATGTGTCCTGTTGTCTCAGATGCGACTGCACGCAACGCTGCAAGAGCTGCAGGTTGACGAACTCCACAAAGACAAGTACGTACATCATCACAATAGTTCGTCTATATACCGCTTCTCGCATGTGTGTCCCCTCGCTCATTCTCAGTGCTGCTGCCTTTCAATCAATCCTAGGTCCTCGCATCAGGCTCTCAGCACATTAGAGCAAGAATGCGAGGCGATCGAAGCCCAGAACCGCGCGCTACAAGAGCAGCTGCTTCCGTTCTACGGCTTGCCACTGAGCAAAGAGCTCGCGGCGGCGCAGCTTTTCGAGGCGCGCGCCGAGCTCCAGCGGCTCGAAGACCAGTTCAGCTCCCAGATCCAGCAGATGCTCTGATAATAAACCAAATGGTCGTGAACGACACTCGTACTTAATCGAAACTTCATTTCACCCGTGTAATTGTATAATCCTCTCGAATTTGATCAATCGGATATTAAAGGGTGCGATCCTGGGAATGAGATGATGGCTGCCAAACAACAAGCCCGCGAAAGGGCTCCTCAATACCAAAGAAGCGGCAGTTAGACGGAAGGACGAGAGCGGCGTCTCTTCCTATCTCTGTCTGTTAGTAGGTGACTCCGCCCGTCGTCTCTGATTGGGCGATGCAGCTCTAGTGTCGCAGCGTCATCACCACCTCTCTCTCGACAAGCCACACACGCCAGGACGCGCAAGTGGGTGACAAGAATCTTCCATTCGAGAAGCCACCAAGCAGCCAACAAGTTGAAGCATCAGGCAGAGCAGTCGGCTCACTTCACTTCAGCTTCTCTCTCTCTCTCGCTATTTCCCAATCCGCCCCCCGCCGGCCAAGCAACACACGCACACAACACACGAGACTGACAGAAGATGACGGGGACGGACTCGCCGGACCCACTGACGCCGCCACAGGAGACGCAGCTGGAGCTGAGCTTCAAGGACAAGGAGAAGGGGCTGCTCTCGGAGCTCTCGGCGCTTTACACGAAGCTCAACCAGGTGCGCGAGAAGCGCGTCAAGGCCGAAGAGGAGTCAAGTCGCGGCGGGAACGGCACCGACACCGGAAGCGCGTTCGACGACGAGAGCGTCGGCGGCAAGAGTCGCAAGCGTCGCCGCGTGCTGCTCGTCACGCGCTCGCTGCCGTTCACGCTCGTGTGGGAGGACGCGCAGTCCCAGTGGCGCGCCGAGTTTCCCGAGAATGTGAGCCTCGACGGTGCCATGGAGACGTTTATGAGCATGCACGAGAACTACGACTGCGTGTGGATCGGCTCAGTGCACGGCGACATTGAGCCGTCCGAGCAGAACTCGCTCAAGGAGCAGTTGCTCGAAGACCGCAATTACTGCCCTGTGTTCCTCGACCCGAAGCGCGAGCGACTGTTTTACAACGGCTTTTGCAAGACCGTCATGTGGCCACTCTTCCACTCGTGCCCGCCGACGACCGACGACCAGCTGAGCACTCACGAGATGGACACGTCGAGCTACGGCGAGGACGACTTTGACATGGACAAAATGTGGCAGGCGTACGTTGGCGCGAACCAGGCATTCGCCGACGCGGTCCAGGAAGTGTACGAAGAGGGCGACTTGATCTGGATCCAAGGGTACCACTTGACGCTCGTACCGCAGATGGTGCAGAACCTGTTCCCGAACGACAATATCGACATTGGCTTCTTCATGCACATCCCATTCCCATCGTCGGAGCTGTACCGCATCATGAACAACCGCGAAGAGATCTTGACGGGTATGCTTGGCGCCGACCTCGTGGGGTTCCAGACGTACGAGTACGCGCGGCACTTTCAAAGCTCGGCAGTGCGGCTCTTGGGACTCGAGAGCAGTCACAAAGGTGTCGAGTACAACGGCCACTTTACGCGCGTGACGATCTGTCCCGTGGGCATTGACGCGGACAAGTACACGTCGCTCGTGAGCACGAACGGCGTGCAGGAGCAGATCAAGCAGCTGATGAATCAGTTTGCTGGCAAGAAAGTGATCCTGGGCGTGGATCCGCTCGATATCACCAAAGGGCTTGTGCACAAACTGCTCGCGGTCGAAGAGCTCTTTACGACCCACCCAGAGCTCTCGAAAGAAGTTGTGTTTCTACAGATTGTGACGGGCACGCCGTCGCTTTTCGAATCGCCATTGGGCTCGCAGGTCGAATCGCTCGTGTCGCGAATCAATAGCAAGCTGCAGGATATCGGGGCCGACGGACCCGTGCAGTACTTGAATAAGGAGATCCCGCAGGAAGCGCTGATCGCGCTCTACTCGCTCGCTGACACGCTGGTTGTCACGCCCATCCGCGATGGTATGAACACGATCCCGTTCGAGTACGTGGTCTGTCGAGAAGCGCATGGGAAGCACGCGCGCGTGGTACTGAGTGAATTCGCTGGTTCAGCGCACTCGCTCGGCGGCGCGGCGCTCGTGAACCCGTGGGACACCGAAGAACTCCTCGCTGCGTTGCTGGCGTCTTTGGAGGAGAACGATGACGTCATGCGCGCGCACCAGAGCATGTACAGCTACGTGCGCACGTTCACGTCGAAGCACTGGGCGGACAACTTTTTGGAGCAATTACGCGAATGTAGCGAAGAGAATGCGCTCGCGGTCTCTGGACGCGAACTGAGTCGTCGCGACATGACATCTGCGTACATTCGCTCGTCGCGCCGTCTGATTTTCATCACGTACGAGGGCGTGTTGGCAGCGGAAGCGTCGATTCCAGAGCTCTCGTACCCACCGCAGGAGCTCATTTGGCAGCTGTCGATGCTCACGAAGGATCCGCGCAACACAGTCGTGCTGGTCTGTGCGCGCAGTACAGCGGTCTGCGAACAGTGGTTTGCGGGGCTCACTGGCAACATTGTGCTCGCTGCAGAGTACGGTGTGTACGTGAAGTGGGTCGGCGAGCACGAGTACTGGCACTGCATGGTGCCGAACATGGACATGAGCTGGTGGGAGCACGTTGTGCCACTGCTCGAGTACTATACGGAGCGCACGCCCGGCGCGTTCATCGAGCGCAAGGACAGCTCGGTCGCGTGGCACTACCGCGATTGCGACCTGGACCACGGTCTCTGGCAGGCGAGCGAGCTCTTGGTGTCGCTGCGTGAACTCACGCGCTCATTGCCCGTCGCAGTGTGTCCAGGTAACCGCGTGTTGGAAGTGCGACCGCAGAAAGCGAGCAAGGCGTGGCTCTTTGAGCGCATTTGGGAGTTTATGAACTACTCGATTCTGTTCCCAGAGGAGGATCCAGTGACGACCGACTACTTTGGCGACCCGGTGAAACCGCTGAGCTCGCCGCTGGTCAAGCCCTGGGCTGGTGGAGCAGGCGGAAACGACTGGCGAAAAGAGCCTCATCTCACGTCGCTCCACTTGGGCGGAGACAGAACCGGGAATGAGGACACGCCAGAGAGTGGTGGTAATGGTGGCGGCAGTGACGATGAGAGCGAGCGCGTGCACTCGGACGAGTTCCAGCCAGTGGACTTTCTACTCGTGATCGCGTCGGGTGAAGATCGCACGGACGAAGATTTGTTTGCGTACCTCGTGCCTGCGCCGATTGACTTGGAGGCGTACTGCCGCCAGCTGGAGAAGGACCAGCAGTTTGACAGTCTCTCAGAGCATCAGTTCGGCGGTTTCCCCGGTCACGACGAAGAAGGACAGCGGTCGTCGTTCCGTCGCATTCCGCTGAACGACTCTGGCGCGGCGGACTCTGGGATCTCTGGTACTTTTGAAGAAACTAAACGTCTGTCTCCACGAGGCTCGTTCCGCCGTCTGATGGGGCTTGACACCGACAGTTCATCGAATGCAGAGAGCAGCGCTCACTCGGAGCTGCTGCCGCCAGCACTGGCACGCATTCCGTCGTCTGGCCCGGACGGAGATTTCCTGCTGCTCGGTGAGAACATCACCAAGTTGACGCCTCTGCACGGCTCGAAGCAAGTAATCTCAGACGACGCGGCCAACATGTTCCCTCGCACGATGCTGAACACGCCGACAAACGCACGCCGTGACGAGATCACAGAGCGAAGCAAGTTCACCCCGCGTCGTGACTTCCCTCCATCTGCCGCGCTGTTCAAGGCGATGAAGTCGAAATACGGCGAGAATTTCAGCATGCACCGACTTCCAGACACGCCCGCAGCGGCGTGGGCCCTCGTGGTGCCGCCGAATGCCCGTGCAAAGCTGGAAGATTCGAGTGCGAACCCGCAAATTGCGTCTGCGTCTTCAGGTATGGACCGCAAGTCGTCGTTCAATTCGTCGGCTGTTGCGGTCGCTGGCTCGCCAACCTCGACGTCGACGTCGACTTTTGAAGGAGGCACCGGTGGTAGCGTGACGAGTGATAGCTACGGCAGCTACTCGTCGCCGTCTGCGTCGATGGTGGATGGAGACGAGCAGATGCGTCGCGAGATCGAGGCACTACGAAGTCTGGATGAAGACGTGACGCTGCACACGAGCGAGACCAACGACGAAGTGGAGGATCAGTACCGGTTCCCAGTCAACACGTTTGTGTGCACACTGGGTCGCAAGTTGTCGCAAGCGCCGTACTTTATCAAGAACTCGGCGGATCTGTACCAGTTGCTGCAAGAAATGGGACTGAACAGCCACATCCGCAAGCAGCGGATGATGTCGATGGGGAGCCACATGGACGAATAAGCACTGCAGCAGCAGCCTTCTCTTGCGCAATGGGCCCACTCTTTGAGTACATGTGTCTAAAAGTGCATGTTTGTTTGGTAAGAACGTTAATTAAAAGAGAATAAAACACATTCGATCAAAACTATCTAGCGCCAGTATTGGTTGAAGCGCTCAAAGCCCTCGCACAGAAAGGTACCGAAGGAGAGCCTCGCTGGTCCATACGAAGGTCTGAAGTCGCCATGAAGCAGTTTGCGATAAGCTCTACATTTTAGAATCAATCTTTGGCACCTTGGCACAGATGTTATGCATGGGTAAAGATCCGCCTGCTTGCTTGAATTGGCGTTTGATACGTGGCAACAAATGAGCTGCTGAGGGTAGTGGATGCTTGCCTTCTGACTTCTTGACGACACATGGATACACTGGCAAATGACGAGTGAAGGTCCTACATTCTGAATGATGGTAGCTGTAGATACCTTCTCGAAAGTTCAAAAAAAGGGTATCTGGGACTATAAAAAAGAACCTGATGAGCTCATTTTCACCGTATTATGGCGCTATTCCTGATAATCTTATCGTGTTTTGGTAAAGTGCTTCTGCTCTGAACCGAAGAAAAACAGATATCAATCAGATACTCGTCGCACATAATCGGCGAACGAACGATGGAGAATGCACGCACTCATGCACACACTACTTCGCTGCTAAGGCCTTTCGGTTCAACAGCAACAGTAGCAGTAATTGTTGCTGCTGGTAGCAACAACCAATTTTCTGTCCACATCTACGCTGCGGTTTGTACCCAGACTTTTTCTTGTCATAATGACTCAGTAGGGCGAGGTATCAGGTCCAGTCAGTTGGTCTTTCCTTGTCAAGACTCCAAAAACTCCGATTCAAAGTCACTCAAAGTCTCACTTTTCAATTCTCCAGGTGTAGCTCACACCCTCGAGAATCCCTCCGCTCTCCCCGTTCTCTTTCCCAGTACTCTGTGAGAAGCTCTTTACCCACAGATCTCCCACCACAGAATGAGCTCTAGTCCGGAATACCAAGCGATCTCTGGTACCTCCGCCATTTCAGCCTGTGATCGCATGGCTTCTCCACCACAATTTGGCAACGCTGCTACCACAACCACTGCCTCGCACCAGATCCCCGTCAAGGCACGACGACGAAGACCTCGCACGGCGATCCACCTCGCCCCCGAAGACGTCTCGAAATTGGACAAGGAAGAGCTCAAGAAGATCAAGAACCGCATCGCGGCGGCGCGAGCTCGAGAGCGGTCCCAGCAGCGTGTGAGCGAACTGGAAGCCGTGATTCGAGAGCTCTGGGGAAGAGTGCAGTACGTCGAGGGCGTGATCCAGGAGCTGCGACCAAACCTGTCGCTCCGAGAGCTCTACAGCGGCTACCGCCCGCAGGTGCAGCTGAGCCCATCGACGCTGACTTCGCCCACTGGAGCCTTCCAAGCTCCGAATGCCTCGTTCGACTTGCGCGAGTTAGCATGGATGTTCACCCCTGAAGAGCCATCGCACAGCAACTGAGCGAGGAGCGAGTGCTACCTGATTACATAAGCAATGAATGACGATGAATACCTAGACACAAAATAAAGTGAATTTTACAGTTGATAAGAACGAGCTGCGAAGTGCGAATTAAGATACACCGCCTTGGAATGGACCTACTTACCCTCAGCCATAATCTCATATGTATCTGTGGTTTTCTCTTGTTGTATTATTTTATGGGAATTGGTTTTGACAGCAAGCACTGCTGCTGTTGGATAAGTAAAGGTTGTGATCGTGAATATGGGGAGTTAGTGCCTCACTTGTAATGCCTCAAGTCCAAGTGCAACTGAGTTATTACAATTGAGAAATCAAACTCCCCAGAAGAATCAGGCTATGAAGTGGGTAAACATGCACTTGAAGACCTCTCACCTTCGGCGATAATGGGTTGAGTCAAACTTCAACCCATCGTCCCACCACTAGTGTCGAGAGAGAGAGATCCACCTAGCCAGTCGTTTTAACGGAACTGAGACTTGAGCACTAGCAAACGGCCGTCGATCGCGTCCACCTCCACGTCACAGATCGTGCGCAGAATGTCCTTGAGCAGCGCCTTGTCGTTGTCCGTGACGATGAGCTTTTTAAGCTTTTTGAGCAGGTCACGCGTGCGCATGCGGCCGCCGTAACGGATCAGTTCCTGCTGCACGCCGGCCTCCGTCAGCTTGTTCGCCGCGGACGACGAGGACGAGCCACTCGACGACTTCGCTTGCTTCACCGGGGTCTCGTCCTTGGTCTTGCCCATCTCGTCAGCCTTGCGCTTGCCGTTGGCGCTGTCCGCAGCACCATTGCTGCTCTTTGCCGCCGCGCCACTGCCATTCGCATCCGCGCCAGAACTGCCATTGTCGGCGCCGTTGCCGCTGTTACCCACCAAAACCTTGGAGCCATCGCCACTCGGTCCCGCGCCGCCGTCCGAGCGATCGTGGATGATGTTTCCGCCGAGATCGCGCTTAATCTTGTCCATGTCCTTGGCCGAGTAGTCGTCGTCCGAGCCGTCCTGGTCGTCGTCGTCGTTATCCTTGCCTGGTTCGGCCATCTCGCCGCTCTGCGCGCGCTTGAGCAGATCCTTCATCGCCTGTCCGGTCTCCGTGAGCTTGCCTGTACCCTCAGGGTCAACTTCAAACTCCTCGTCTTCTGAGTCGGATGCGACCGCCTTGGTGTCCTCGTGTTCAATCTCAGCCTCGCTCTCGTCGTCGTCAAACTTCTCGTCAAAGTCGCCGCCGTCCTCACCCTGTGCGCCTTCCTGCGCCACTTTCTTGGGACGCGCAGCGCGCTTCGGACGGCTCTCCTGCACCTCAAAGATGTCCTCGGCCTCAGTTTTCTTGGCGCGTGGCGCTCCACCAACGGCGCCAGTGCGCACTCGAGGTGCACTGACCGTGTCATTGTCGGTTTTGTCCTCACCAGCGAGCTTGTGCTTCATTAGCCAGCGCTCGACCGCGCGCTTCTTCTCGTTGTTGAGATCCTCGGCCTCCTCGAGCGTCAAAGTGCGGTAGTTGAGCGGCTTCTTGAAGCGAAACCACTGCTCGACCGGGATCACGCTGAACTCGTCGTTGTGGCGGTTCTTCACCAGTAGCATGTACGTGGACGACTGGCCACCTTCAAACACGCCGTTGAACTTGTTCTTGCCGTCCTTGTCTTCGATGACCCAGCCGGCCGTGCGCGTGTCCTTGCGGCGGCGACGGCGGCGCTTGCGCAGCGCCGGGTTGTATCCGACCTCTTCATCTTTCTTCTCCTCTTCGTCCTCGATCACGCGCTCCGGCTCGCGGTACATCATCACAGGCTGCGCGCACGTCTTGAAGTTGGGCACCTGCGGCACGTCGAAGCGCGCAATGTTGTAGCGCTTGATGGACGGCGTCGCGCGCAGCACGAACGTCTCCTCTTTGGCGGCGGCAGATGCGGACGACGCTGATGAAATGGGAGCGCCCGCGCGGCGCAGGCCGGCGCTGCCAGCGGATGACGCCGCCCCAGCTCCTGAATAGGCGCTTCGCTGCATTTTGGAAAGTGAGCTGAGGGTGAGGGGGTGGCGGGGAAGATGGGAAGTGAGATCTCGCTTAAGTGCGAAAGGCTCAAATCTACGTTATGAGAAGCTTAAGATTGATTTTGTAGGTTCACGTTTTTATTTCTTCTTTACGAGTAAATATAGTTTTGAGTCATTTCCTATTACCAACCGAGTCGTAACTTTAAGACTCACTTTCACGGAATCCTGCATACAAAATCCTGGAGTAAATTTCAAGCAACAGTTCTGATTGTTATGACCCGACGAACAATAGAAAATGTATAAAATCCGTATTTAACCATAAATACGTTAATTTATCAAAAATACTTTTGCATAATTTGGAAGAAAATACTATCTTCTTTTATCTTTTGCCTTCCTGAGCGTAAGTTGGAAGCGGACTCAAGTATTCCTCAAATATTGCGCTCGGGAAAGGCAATTCACAACTTGCCGAACTGGTTTCTTGGTCGAGTTACTGATGTATCTGTCCATAGACACTTTGCCTGCCGGTCTATTCATTCACACGCGGTGAAAATTGAGGCGTGAAGCCGAGAGGGACCTACGAAATGACTGTAAGAACACGAGGGATACGCACACGATCTCAACCCCATATACATTTCAAGCTCTGTTATCCTCAGGGAAAGAACAGAGCAGAGGACTTCCAAGCTATCAGACCATCAAATCTTTTGGCAAGTCGAATACAGCAAGCCTCAGAGTTTGCTAGAAACTTGTTTGTTAATATAGAAATTTAGTACTACTTCGCATTGCTTTTTTGGCAACGTATAGAAAGTTTTCGGTTGGTCCGTGGGGAACGTTGACTACAAAGTGAAATCTTCACACGCCAAACTCGACCGCGGCGATCAAAGTACAGGTTAGTAGGTTGGTTGGTTGGTTGGATATCTAAGAAAGCTCGAGGGCGTCAAAGACGACCGCGGCAGA
>JALBZB010000912.1:0-15708 GCA_038050625.1 Pythium sp. MPC-2022a | reverse complement strand
AGTCCGCCACAGAAGCACAAGGTGAACGCCAGCCATGAGAACTTGATCATCATGGGGGGCGATCATCATATGTCCAACGGCTACGGCACATCCAACGACGCGACTGAGCACAAGAACATCGAGCTTGTGTGACGAATGAACAAATGAAAGACCTGGTTGGAAGAGCGAACATCAGCTTTTTTCAATCTTGATGCAGTTTTTTAACTAGTCAATCAAGTAGTTAGCCGTTTTCGTTTATTCAGGAGTGGGCAATGCTGATTTCACCTGTTTCTTCTTTCTCTTTCTTTCGACACTCACCCAACAATCTGACAATCACACTTTCTCGCTTCACGTCTTCCATGCCAAGTGAAATCCGGTCGCTACACATCTAGTGCTTCTTCTTCGACGCGATCAGCGACTTGGCTCGCTCTTGAATGCGACGCTCCACTTCATCTCGGGCAGCTTTGCGAGCTTCCTCCAGCGACGTCTTGGGACCTTTGTCGGGAGTTGTCTTCTTTGCCTTCGTCGGTCCGCGACGCTTCTTGGGTTCAGCTGGTCCTTTGCCTGTCACGTCAATACAGAAGAGTCAGATGGACAAATATTCACGAAGACCGTTTACACAGTACGATACACACTAAGTTGTTCGTACCAGTAGTGCGCGCAGGGGAATTCGCAGCATCCATGTCCACGTCTTCGTCCTCCTGCTCGTGGCCATCCCCATTAGACAATTTGCGCTTTGGGGTAGGCTCTTGCTTCACTCTAAATTTGATAGGGGTTACCTCTTGAGCCGCGGCCTCGATCGCCGCACGCGCAGAAAGTGCAGCGGCATCTGCTGCAGCACGAGCAGCTCGTACCGCTTCCTCTCGCTTCGCAGCTTCCTCCAACGCGCGAATCTCCAGCTCCATCTTTTCAGCCTCCATCTCATCCGCCTTTCGCTTCATCTCCTCAATTTTCCGCTTCATCTGCATCGCCTCCTCTTTCTGGACAACTTCTTCTCGGAAGCGGCGCTCAAGCTCCACCTTCTGGTTGTCCATTTTGGCAGTCTTCAGTCTCATTTCCTCGAGCTGTCTCTTCAACATCGTAGATTCTTCCTGTCGAGCTTGCTCCTCACGGAGCTGCTGTTGGCGAGCGAAAAGCTCTAGCTGCTTCTTCTCAGCTTCTGCTTGCACAGCTAGCTGTTTCATTTCCTGCACCTGTTGCTCCAACAAACGGGCTCTCTCACCCTGGGCACGCAGCTCGTCACGAAGGCGCTTAGACTCACTGTCCTTTTCTCCAATCGATTTCTCGACGAACGTTTTCAGTTCTACGCGGTACACGCACACATGCACGTCAATAGTTAGAGCCAACCCAATTGCAGCACCACAATCAGCAGCACAGCTAGCTTACCCGAAATCTGCTCTTCTTTCTTTCGCGACTCCGCGCTCTCTTTCTCGCGCATCTTGCGTTCTCGCTCAGCCACATCCAGTGCATGCTTCTTTTCGATCGCAAGTCGATTGAGCATTTTCTGGTTTTCAATCGCAGGTTTGCAATCTTGCGTGAGGCTCTCCCGCAGCGATTTTGGCGTGTGCGTGCTATTGCTTGATGCAAACGATAAAAACTTGGCAACCAGTGTCTGCAGATGCTTGAAGAAGACCGAGTCAATCTTGTCGTCGGTCGTCGGAAATCCCGTCGTTTGTACTTCACGAAGGAACGCTTCTGTCAGGTTTGCCCGCAGCTCCTCGTACTTCTCGCCCTGCTTCTTTACATATTCAACTTTCTCGAGTTCGAGGTTGCGGCGAAGGTAGTCATCTGTCAACTAAAAGAGATTCACGTGTTGTCAGAAACAAGCAGGTTATCCGCTGCGAAAACACAGTAACAACAAAATAAATGAACAGAAAAACGTACCACATCGCCAAGCTTCTCCAATTCGATACTCTTTGCAGAAACATCACTCTTCAGAACAGTCCAGCCTTGCAACTGCTCCGAGACGATCACTTTCACATGCTGGACTGCACCATCAACTGCAGCTTTGATCTCTTCTTTGAGCAGTGGCAACTTGCCGTCAAGGCGGAAAACCACTTCCTTCTGCAAATCGTCTCTTGCGGCGTACCCAACCTCGTTCAAGATCTGGCGAATCTCAATCAAGTAGCGTCGATTCAACTCCTCCGCCAGGTGCGACTTGTGCTCTTCCAAGTCTGTCTGGTAGTCAGTCGTAATGAGCGTACTGTTGACACCCGAGTCCTTGACGATGTTTCGAGTTAGCTTCAAGTAGAGATCTTCGAGCTCGGTCTGAAGTGCAGCAATCGTCACGGGGCGTTTGATAGCAAATCGCTTGTCGATAATCGCGTGGGCTTCAGCTGTCATGTCCGCTTTCGCAGCACGAACTCGGTCCGTGATGATAGCATTTGACTTCTGAATCGCCTTTTCATTCACAACCTCGAGCTTTTCAAACAAGATGCTCGCGTGCTGCTTGATGCGACTCGCTTCGGATTCAACGCGACGTTTCCCCTGCGAACTGGCAGGCAGTGCGTCCAAACGACGCAGCTCTCTGGCTAAGAGATCTGCGCACTTCTTCTGCAGAGTCTCGCTTCTCATTGGAATCAGGCTCTGCTCGATCATCACACACTCTCTTTTCAGCAACGTGAAGATCTCGTCAACTTCTTTCGACAGATGCTCGGCGACCTTCTCGTTGTTCGCGTGCACGGCGATCCGGATCTCTTTGCTGGCAAACTCTTGCAAAGCAGCTTGCATCTCCTTGCGCACCGAAACTGGCGTTGTTTCCATCGACTCGTACGCCTCCGAGATCATGTACTCGATATCCTTTCGCAAAATCTTCTCGAACTCATCAGATGACACAACTTCCTCGACACCAGCAGCTTCGCAGTACGCAGAGATCGATTTCTCACACTCTTCCTTGACAGCCTTCGCTTCCGCTCGCACCATCGACGAGTAGATGGACTCAGGCATAATGATCTGGTCGCTGTTGAGGGTTTCGACCAAAGCCGGCATGATCTGAGTCAAAAGGCGAGCAGTGAGCGGCTGGTGGTTGAACATCATCGGTGTTTGCAGCTGGCTCGACAGGCACTTGCGCAGCTCTCGCAGTTTCTCTTGGAACGGACGCTGTAGTTGGTCGAAGCGAATCTTGTCTTTCAGGCTCGCCGTGTTCGCCACTGGTGCAGGGAACAGCCAGATGTTGATCGACTCGAACGCGCCGACCAAGTTTGTGCGCGCGAGGTTGCGGATGTTCACTTCTTCGCTGCGTCCTTTCTCTTTCTGGAACAAATCGTTGAACACTTCCTCTGGCGTCGAGTCCACAAAACTCCAATCACGGAAGATGCTGCACAAATCACGCCATCGTAACACCAACGATTAGTTTACGCAACAATTATCATATTCAATCACATCAAGCAAACAACGTACATGTGGAGGTGACCAAACACTTTCGCGTTGTCGCCATCTGCAAGCTCGATGCCCTGTGCTGCTCTCGCTAACACAGCAAGCAAGTTAAGCATGCGGTCCGGCTGCAGACTGTCTTTCCAGTTAAAGATGACAGTCTTGGACGACAAAAGCACAGGCGACACCAGGCGCGAGTCGTCTACAAAGGGCAGTTTATCAACAGCACACATGCGAAATTAGCTATGAATTCAACCGCGATAAACGATATCAACACACCCGATACGTACACGTAATGTCTCGATCACCCTGTCCTTCCGCGTCGACAAACCCAATCTGGATCTGCTTGCTCTGCTTCGCCGCGACCGGTGGGCATCCGTTCAACCCACTAAACGTGCTCAGCGGGATGAAGTGACCCGAGAGGTCCACGCCCTGCGTACACGGCTCTCTCAAATTTGAGATTTTAAACAAGTCCTGCTGATCTGCGAGCAGATTCATGAGGAACGACTTGCCCTGACGTGCAGCACCAAAGATTGAGATCAAGTTGATTTGCTGGTCGCCGAGCGGCGCCAGTACCTCGGTCGCGGCCTCCTGTGATACAAACATGCGGTCATTGTTGCTGCGTCCTGCGCCGCTGTTGTCTGACGCCCCCATGCCGAGCCACTTGACCGCCTACACGCGCGCGTCACGAAATGCAAGTAAAATCCACCCACACGTCCGTCCAAAGAATGGATGCGAGTAACACAAGAAAGAGAGATGGTAAGTGAGCGCACTCATGCAACAGGTAGTGATGTATATAAGCACATATAGACGCATCAATAGAGAGCGTGGTGCGTACCGGGCGGCCGGCGGGCTTGCTGCCGAAGAGCATGCTCTTCCAACTGTCCATTGCTGCTTTCTCGCTCGCTCACTTCCTTTTTGCTTCTTGGTGAAAGCGCGGATCCGAGAATGCGGAAATGAAGGACAGCCCAAAATGCGCGGCATCTGATTGATGGGTTATTCTTCTCTCATTGGTTGAAAAAGGTATTAATTCAAATTAAATACAACATTTCAACCAATAAAGACTATGCATCAGCAACTTACTTGTTTTGCTCGTGTCCATGCCAACAAGGCGAACAAAGAGATAGAGATCGGCGGAAGCATGTTCCGCAGCAAGAAGAAGAAGAGCGCGGCGGCCGGCGGCGGTGGCACGCGCAAGCGCAAGGAGATCGACGCGGACGTCTCTGGAGATGAAGCAGCTGCTGCGGTTGCTAATGACGCGGTCAGCGAAAAAGAGCAGGCTGTAGACGTGAAGATGTGGGACGTGGACGACAGCGGCAACCAAGAGACGGTGGCAGACGGCAGCAAGGAGCGCAAGCCAGAAGACGGAGGCAATGATGAAGCAACTGGTGAAGACGATGAGGAGAGCGAAGACACACTACTTGCACGCATGCGTGACCGGAATGCGAAGCGAGGCAAGCTCAAGAGCTCCATGACGTTCAGCTCGAAATCCAGCAGCTCCACGACGAAGAAGAGCAGCGGTGGTGGTGTTGCGAGCCAGTCGCAGAGCGCTACGTTCGGATCGCTAAGCTTTGAAGATGATGAGGTCCAAAAGAAAAGCAGCAGCAGTAGTAGTAAGCGGCAGAGCAGAAGCAAGATCCGACCGAATCTGCTGGCATCAAACACTGTGATGGACGAACAGACGGACGACTCCAAGACTTCGAACTCGTACACTTTTGAGATGCTCGATGCGCTGCGCAAAGAGCAGAAGGTGCTGCTTCATGCTGTACTGGAGGAAGAAGAAGGAGAGCAACATGCACATCCAACGGTATCAGAGGCAGTAGCGGATATCGACATGACAGAGGTGGAAGGAGCGACGATCGTCCTCGAAGAAGCAGAAGAAGAAATCGTAGTAGAGCAGGTGCGGGTTGAATCAGAAGGCGAAGACGAAGAGTTCATCCCGCTGCACTCTAAAATGATGAAGATCCGGAAGAAGCGCAACCGCGTGACCTTTGGCGTGCACTCGGGGGGACCCAAGCTGTCTAAGACCACCGCAGTCGACGAGTTGACCGACGACGATGATGACGAAGAGGAGACGCAGAGCCGAAAGTGGGAGAAAGAGCTGATGCGCCGTGGGGGCCACCATGCACCATTGGAACTAATGGATGCCGACATGTTCAGAGGAGGGGCCGGTGGCGGCGGCAGCTCATCAAAGAAAACGTACCCGACTCGGAAGAAGGTGCCGAATGGGTCGCTAGCAGATGTGCTCGTGAAACTGCAGAAATCTTTCGACGCTGCAACTTTTGAGAACGACCGCGCCGAACGAGAGCTCGCTCGCATCGACGCTGAGGTGCTGTTGATTGAAGAGAATGTGAAGAAGCAGAAACAGGAGCTGCTCACGAGTAGCGAAGAGTTCGAGTACTTCCAGGTCGTGGAGGATTACGTGAAAGGGCTGAGCTTCTGTCTCCGCGAGAAAGTTCGTGAAATTGAAGCGAGCGAGAAAGAAATCGCCAATATCCGAGTCGAGAACATCCGCAGCATTCGTGACGCGGAAGCAAAGTACGCACAGGACATTGCAAACAAGCTGGTTGCAATTGGTGCAATTGTGGATGCGGACGTACGATGCTTGCGAATCTTCGAGGCGGAAATCGATGCGAATCTTCCATCTACGAGCAGTCTGGATAACGACGTTTCGGAGAAGCTCAAGCAGGGATTTGTGGACCGGACACCCGCGATCCAGCAAGATAGCACTTTGGACGTGTTCGCAGACGCGATTGACGACATGAACTCGCTCCAGCACGTCTATGGACGGTTCCAAGAGTGGCGCTCCAAGTTCCCTGAAGTGTACAAGAACTGCTACTGTGACATCGCGTTGGAGAAGCTTTACGCTCCGTACATCCGCGCCGAGCTACTCTTCTGGGACCCACTGAGTGTAGCAAAACCCAGCAGCAACGGCAAGCCATGGGGTTTTGTCAGCTTTGAGTGGTTCCAAGTTCTGCGTCAGCATATCTCTCAGCAACAACAGCAACTGCCAGCAGAGATTGATGTCTCTCCGATCAGCGTAGACGACGATCCAACAGCTGCTCAGATCCGAGACGTGGTACTCGCAAAGGCTCTTAGCGCGACTAATCAGTACTTTGATCCGTTCTCCGCTCTCCACACTCGCAGCATTTGCGCCTTGCTGGAGGAAATGACCAAGTACGATGGCTACACACAGTACTGCGCGCACGCGCTTACAAGTCTAGTCACAGAGGTCACCGCGCAGTTTGCTTCCGAGTTCAAGAACATCCCGCTGATCGCGATCCGCGACAAGCAGGCTTTTGGTGGTAGTGGTGGAGCAGCAATGATCAGCGACTTTGCAAGCTACCAGATCAGCCGCTTCAACGTGCTTTTGGACAATCTATTCACGTTCTTCGTCGCGCTGCCACGAGATGCAGCCGCAGGATCGAGTCAAACGGTGGGCTTCCGCTGCGTGATGCAAGTTTTGCACCAGCTCCTGGCGTTCCTGAGCCACTCCCAGCGCGTGCAGAAGACGCTGCTGATGCCACAGGCCGTGCAGACGGTCGCGCAGCTCACGTCATCGCCGTATCTGCAGCAATTGCTGGCGTCGTCCAGTCAGGAGCAGGAGCTCAAGCACATTTTGGCGCTCTTTGCGCCGTTTGTAGCCACTCGGTAAGCAAATCAAGGAAGCCAGCCCATTTAAACAACCTGCCATGTTGATTTGAATTGATGAGATAGAAACAATGGAAGTCTCTCCTGACGTTGTAAATGCCAAGTGGGTGGTTGGTTGCCTGGGGATTGATGAACGTTCTTAAAGCTGAATACACTTGAGTCAGCTATCCAGATGCGGAGTATACAAGCGTCTTCTCCGGGTTTCTCCAAGCATCACCGCACAACACATGCATTTGTGGGTAGAGTTCGGATCACAATGAACACAAATGGTACTCATAGTACCAAGAGCGACGCGACTGTAGTAAGACTCGGCAACTTTCTATCGATATATTATTCTTGTTCAAAATCGTGCTTAGAGCTTCGTCGACGTTGCAGCCTCTTGCAGTGGACGCCCTGGACGGAACGTCCCAAAGAGCTTGTCCCAGAGTGCGAACCGCTTGGCGAAGTTGAACTTGGGGTGCGTGTGGTGCAGGTCGTGGTCGTGCACACGCAGGCAAATCGCCAGTACGTTCACCCACGGGAACTGCGGAAATGAGGAGCCTTTGACCTCTAGCCCACAGTGGCCAGCGACTTCGACGTACGTCTTGTAGGCGAAGATCAGGTGCAGCTGGAACGTCGTGAGCGGGAACCCGAGGTACGTCGCCAAAAAGAACGGCAGCATGTTCGTGAGACACAAATCGACCCCATCCTGCTCGTACGTGGACAGTGGGCACGGATGCAGATGCATGTGGTGGCGCTTGTGCGCGTGCTGGTACAGCCACGTCGACTGGTGGCACAGCCAGTGCGTTGCAAAGTGGAAGAAGTCGAAGACCAGTTCAAACACCAGCGACTTGGGAACGAACACCGCGAATTCTAGCAGGAACGAGCGTAGGTCCACCATTTCGCTCTGATCTATCGCCCTAGCTGCACTTGTCTGGACGATCCAAAACGACACGCACTCGGTCGGCACCACGAGCCACAGGATTCGCAAGTAAATCGACCGGCGCTGCGCTGGAGTCAACTCAATGCGCTTGTCACCGAGGATCTTGTTTTTCATGGACGCGATCCAGTCGAACCACATCACCATCGCTGCAATGCGCATCAGCGCAGCACCGTACACGGTCATGCATAGAAACACATTGTTACTGCTGTTGCTGGTGCTCTGGAAATGCGAGACGAACTGGTAGCTCGCGAACGCGACACCGCAGATGAACGCGTTGATGAACACGTAGTACTTGGCTCGGCGCAGCACGTGTGAGAGTGGCGATGCGGTGATTGGCAACGCTGCTGCGTGTGGCTTCATGTCCACCATCGTCTGCTCTTGCCGTTCTCCCTGTATGTGGATGGAGCGCGCGTGCTGCTGTCGCAATTGCGCAAATGGAATTGGCGCGTCAAACGCAATGTTTGATGCGCTTCTGTCGTGTACCCCTCTGTCATCAATTCGCACTTAATCCGAGTGCGCAGCGTCACTCGCTCGCCATGAACTTTTTCTTGCCAGCAACGTTGGATCACCCTTCGTTCCTTCAGATTGGACTCTGGCGAAATGGTGTAATGTGAGGTTAATGGGGTGATGGTTTGTTACTGTCAGCTTGCGACGCTATGATGTATGGCGTTGAGGAGTGCAATATGATCATAGCACTACATGGTGGTGTTGATCATAGCACTCCTTGATGCTGAGCAGTCAAAACGAGCAAGTACACACATGCATGATGCCTTTGTGCCACTCATCTCAACAAGTGTATCAGATCTCGAATCAGAATGTTGCACAAAGAAACAAATTAAGTATCGTACTTTGGTACAATTTTACAGTGCTATCGTGCGACCTCACGAATTCAGGAATTCGCACTTACTGTGTGCTCAACACTTTTGGTGATTGGCCAAACACCTGTTTTCGCTTTTTTACTTTGCTTTTGTATGAATAAAACGAATACCTCAATTGAAGCCCCAATTAGGGCATGGGTTGTCGACCTCGCCTGAGCCAAATGTCTAATATTAAGGTCGACTACGTTCAAATCTTCTGGATCTATAAGTTGTTGTTGACGATCTTGGTTGGATTTTGAGTCGCGGAGGTAAGATATTTGGCTCATCAATTTATACAAGTAGCCGATTTTAGTGCCAATTTAGACAGAATATTATGTTCATAAGGATTTACTTATCCCTAGAAAATTAAACACGACTACAAAAACAGAGCTCTTCCAGTAAATCTGCGACAAACAATTTAAATGTTCTTTCGGCAGCATACTTGTAAATACCGTAATGGCTGTCTAAACTGGTTTTGGAGATGAGCAGACTATGTGCGATAAACTTTTGTTTAACTTGGTTTTCGTAAGGTCACTGGAATTTGGGCCTGGATCCGAGAATTCCAGCTGGCATATTAAAACCAAGCTAACCGAAAATTCTCTCTAGTTTGATTGATTGAGATTCTAAAAATATTTTCAAAATTTTGAAAACACTGTATAAATAATGCTGGAAGGGCGCTTTAATTTGATCTCAGTTTGCTTATCCAATACAACTGATGTTAGATTTAAAAGTACTGTGAATTCACTCGAAGAAGGAAAAGGAGGAAGAAGCTTCAACCGCCTGAACGGACGACACGCCTCTGCACAGGCGCTCTCTCGCATTCTCTCTCTCTTCGCCTTAGACGAGCACCTATCGACCTAACGTATAAGAGCCCTTTGGTGTGCGCGATGGACGAGTCACTTCTCTCGCGCGACGTGCCGGAAGAAGAGGAAGAGCTGCTCTGGAACGAGCTCAAGGACGACCACGCGCATGACGCCCACCACCATCACCAACTCCATCCGGACTTCCATGGCGACCACTTGAGGCACCCGCATGACCCACACAGCGCATTGGGAGGAGGAGGTGGTGGAACCGGTGCGTTGCCGATGGGTCCCCTGCCGTCACTAAGAGCACACGTACACCTGCCTGCGATCTCGAATCTGTTCCACAGCGTCGTAGATTCCGCGAAAGGCTCGCTCGGTCGAGGACGCCAAGACAACGGACAGCAGCAACAGCAGCCGCCGCAGTCGTGGCAACAGCGCGTCTCGCATGCGCCGGACCAGTACGGCCGCGTGGCGAACCTCGACGCGTTCCTCATCAGCCTGTACAACTACTTCTACCACAAGGGCTTTTGGTCGATCGCGGCCGTGGAGCTCGTCGCACTCTTCACGGGACTCTTCAGCGTCACGCTCTCGAGTTTCCTCATGGGCTGCGTGCAGTGGCAGAAGATCATCGAATGCAACCACAACTCCGCGAAGAAGTGCGTCGCCAGCCTCGAACAGTTCGCCACGTGCCGCGCGGACAACAACAGCAGCATCTGGACCGTGCTCACGTCGTTCTACTTTGTCATATTCCTCGGCTACTGGATCTTCCGCGCGTTGCAGTTGGTCGGGACGCTCCGAGACGCGCACGACATGGCCACGTTCTACCACGAAAGGTATATATGACAGATGATCCAAGATGGTGCTGTGACTCTTCAAGTATGTAAAGCCTCGCTAACATTTGTCTTTTGTGTACTTATGCTACATTGTGATATTGACAGACTGCATATCGACGAGCGCCAGCTGCAGATTATCAAGTGGGACGAAATCGTGAACCGCGTGCTGGACCTTGTTGGTGCGAACAACGTGCCGAAGAACCTCAAGCATATCTCGTCCTACAGACTACAGATCGACCCTGAGCTACTCGCGACTGCGCACGACTTCGCGCGACGCATCATGCGCCGAGAGAACTACTTGATCGCGTTCATGAACCACGCGCTTTTCCAGAGCGCAAACTTGCTGCCGCCGCTGGTCCAGTTTGCGTCCACGAGCCACGTGATGTTTTCGAGAAACATGGAGTGCAACCTGAATATCTGTCTCGTGGACCAAATGCTCGATGGTGAGAACAATTTGTCGCGCGCGTTCATCCACGACACCAAGATCCTGCAGAAACGCTTTCTGATCGCGGGCGTCATTAACTTTGTGCTCACGCCGTTCATCCTCCTGTACCGCATCTCGCACTTCTTCTTCATGCTCGCGATGGAGTGGCAAATGAACAAGAGCAACTACCTTGGCACGCGTCGCTGGAGCTCGTACGCGCTCTGGAAATTCCGCGAGTACAATGAACTTCCGCATGTACTTGAAGCGCGCATGGCGCGCTCGTACCCAGCGGCAGAGCGGTACCTGTCGATTTTCCCAGCGGGCATCGGCGCGATCGTTGCCGGTGGCGTCTCGTTCTGTGCGAGTTCGCTCATGGCAGTGCTGATCGGTATCAGTCTCGTGGATGAGTCGTTGCTTTTGGAAACCACACTTGACGGTGCGCCGTTGTTGTGGTACTTGACGATGGCAACGGGAGTGTTTGCATTTGCACGCATGTTCACGACCACGGCGTCGCCGTTCTTGGTAAATGGCGACAGTGAAGAGGCGATGATGCAGCTGTCTGCGGAGACGCACTACTTCCCGAAAGAGTGGCGCGGTCGCTGCGAATCGTACGACGTCCGAGACGAGTTCCTGTCGCTGTTTCCGTTCAAAGGGATCCTGCTCGCGCAAGAGTGCTTGTCAGTGGTGATGGCGCCGTACATCTTGTGTGTGTCGCTTCCGCGTGTCTCCCGCGAGATCCTGTTGTTTGTGCGCTCGCACTCGCTGCTGCTGCCAAAGACCGGGGCGGTTTGTCGCTTCGCCGAGTTTGACTTCAAAGAGTACGGCCACGATATGAAGATGGAGCGGTCGTTCATCAACTTCAAGCAGAACCACCCGCAGTGGATCGGCGCGCAAGAAGGCGAAGAGTTTGTCCAGCGCCTGGGTCAGCTCAAGGAAGAGGAGATGGAGAAGTCCATGCGTCTGGGGGATACGATGATGTACGGGAGTCAGATGGGCATGTCCATGTCGCAGCAGTTACTGCAGTCCCAGGCGATCCACACTGCGCTCGGAGGTCACTTTGGTGGCGGCGGTCTCATGACTCCGCAGGACAATGAGTTTTACTGGCTCGAGAAGGTATGTTGGAATGCTTTGTTTCTCGTTTTGCGATGGATCACAATAGCGAGTGAAGGACTAACCAATCGTATGTTGTTGTTTGCATGATTCTCAACAACAGCTTCAGCAGCAAGGCCGACTTGGAGAACTGGGGCTAGAAGATTCCAAAGCTGACAGCATCTCGATCTCACAGTCAAGCCTGGGAGGATGAGACAAAAGTGCTCAGTCGCGAATTTGAGCGACATGATGATGTTAAATTGCTGCATAATTACATAGATCTCGTACGTTTTGTTCTTCCTTAAAATGTTTTGGGAGGACAACATTGGCTTATGGAACCACTAATGTTTTGCTATAAAAACCCCGCATCTCAAAACTCAACAAGGACGATAAAGCCCTACTGCAGCAGCGTGTCAAAGAGGCGATAGCGCACACTGGCAGCTTTCGCTATCGCGTTGCCGCTCGAGGCGCTCGCTGCTGCTGACGGCGGGTAGTACGACTTGATGCACCAATGCTGCGGATACGAGCTTTTGAGAAGCCCCGCCAGTTTCTTTTCCAGCACGATTCTTGAGCTCGTGCTCGTGGTGAGGTCACAAGGAGGGATTCCTCGCAGGAAATGCTCCTGTGAGTAACAGGCAACAACAGACGGTTAGTCAGTCACTCAAGCGGCTCCAAAATCTATCGCTCCCAGGTTCTCAAGTGGTGAAAATGGGAAACTAACACGTACCGCGTCTTTGCCGTAGACGATCACGTCGATCGAACCCGAGTCATCTTCCAAGCGAACCACAAACGAGTAGATGTACTTGCTATGCTTCCCTCCAGGCTGCAACTTTGTGATTTTGGCGATATCCGCGGGCCAGATTGTCGTGAATCGAGCCAAGCAATGATACTTCCGCGGCACAACGTCGCTGTTCCGCACTTGAAGCAACGATGTCACGGGCACGTCGTTGCGAATATACTCGGGCACCAACGTCCAAGTCTGCTTCTCTGGAGTGCAAGGACCAGGTATGGTCTCAACAACTTGTTGCTGTTCTTCTTCGTCTTCATGTGGTGGCGACGTACCAAGCTCGAGGCTGACAATCTCCAAGCGCGCCTGCACATCCCGCACGTACTCTGGCACAAACATGAGTGACGCACCTTCTCGAAAGCGCAGCGTCGCTGCTGTCTCACCACCAAAAGTCCCACCATCGTCTTCGATGAATGCAAGGTTGCGGAAGCGACACCAGTAGTCGAGCAACTTGTCCGCGAACCCGAGATGTTGCAGCAACCCCCAGCACGAATCAAAGACAATCTCCTTCAGCAGCCCCTGGGTTGGAACCTCAATAGAATTGCTCTCCAACACTTTCACGCAGCTGCTTTCTGATAGCATCGCGTCCCCCGAGCCGTCCCAAACGACCACACGCGTTCGCACCGAGTTGTTCTCTCCATGACTCACGTGCAGCACTCGCACGACAATGTCGATAAATGCACCAGGAAAGATCCGATCGGACAATAAATTAGGCGGCTGCGGGTACCCAGGAAGGAGCGTCGTGTCAGTACGCAACCCCAGCTTGGACCATTTTCTAATGACAAAGTAAATTGTTCACAGTGGAATGAGCTATTCATAACCAATTTCGCTCATACCAAGCACGCTATGAATGGACGTAAACACACAGAGATACGTACAGTAGTTCGTGCACGCGCTTGCGATCCGAGTCGTCAAATGTCCACGTCTCCGAGCTTGTGATCTGCTGCAGCTCACCACTCTGCTCGTCCTCTCGAATCACCAAGTGCCGCGTGTATTTGGGACTGCATAGGAATACAAAAACAATAACGTGCACGTTAGTAAATGGCACGATTGATCTCTCTGCCAACATACAAGGATGAGTGCATGCAAAGTGCTCTGATATCCTTACTAGCTCACGCCCTGGAGGTTCTCCTGGAATCGCTTCACGTCCAGTCGGTGGAAGCGAATGATATCGCCAACAAACTGTATATCACATAAAAAAGACGTTAGAAACACTATAGTCAACCATTTATACTCGGAAAGTAAGCCATTCAGCGTGGGCTACGCACCAAAACCCTCGGCATTTGGTCGATCCTCGGGTAGAAAATCACGATCTGGAGTGCATGCCGACGCTCGGGGTTGCTTTCGTCGATCACGTGCACTGTCATCTGGTACAAAAACAAACAAACATCCGATGAATAAGGACTCACTCACTCAAAGCATAGCAAAGCCACGCAGAGCCAACGGTATCAAACAAGACTTTTACGCTACCGAGTAGTCGGTCCCCCGCGTCTTCTTGGGAAGCGACATGTTGACCACGACGCCGTAGATGGACGCTCTCCCGCAGACCAAGTCACCCAGACACGTGTACGTGTACGCGCCCGCAGCTTGCTGGAGCGTGCGTTTGCCGCGGGCATTCTAATGGGATTGATTGTATCAGAGTTGAGCAGATGCTGCAGGTTTAGGTCCAGGCGTAACTCATCCAGATTCCAGTATCAAAAGCTCACCTGTCGAGAAGGCTTTTCAGTCAGTGGCAGCGGCGGCGTGACGGCAGTCTTGGGATCTACAGATAACAGTAAAGGTCCATTGGTTACCGTCATGACATAGTGAGCACATTTGGCCGCTAGGAGCTATAAAGTTGACTGGAAAGCTCGAAACACCTCCAGCAATTACCAGGTCGCAGATCGCGCGCGTGGACGGACTTTGGCGCCAAATAATGCAGCTGGTCGACTCCCGGAACCCGCTGGGGCTCCTCGTACGTGATGTCGATGCTCACCCCTTTTGGCAGCGTGAACAGACGGGCTCTGCGCTCGAGCGCGCACTTGAGGAGGTGCCGCTCTGCGACCACGAAGCAGGGCTGGCGGTCCTCCGTGTCATCAGAGCCAACATCCCAGAGCGACATCACGAGCCCGCGGCCGTGAATGCGTACTTTGTACTGATGGGTTTTCACATAGATATAGACGTATGAACAGAGCAATCGTTAATATACTACAAGCTCAAGCACACCTCGCGGTGAAAGGCATTGGCACTCACGTGGCGTTGCAGGAATCGCATGCGCGCCGCCCACACATCATAGAAAAACACCACACTCGACTCGAACGAGCTGCAGATACACACAAGCACACAGTAGTACCGTCCGTAAGATAGATCCATGCGCTTTCATCACGAGCAATCACCAACAGAGTGGAGCAGCTGCAGCAGCAGCAATCACCTTTCATTCTCCAGCATGACTGTCATCACTTGCGCCGCATCTTCGCCGCAGGGACCGTCGCCCAGCGTGAACGAGTTTACCACATGTGTAGCACGCGGGAGCAGTTGTCGCAGCGGATACGCGAGCTTTACGGCCCCCTCGACGCGCAGCATGTCGCCCGCAGCGTCACTGCTGCCTCCGCCGTTGCCAGCTGTTGGCGCCATTTTTGCCTTTGATTTTTCGCGGGAAAAGCGTCAAATCAAACAAATGCCCCTCTTATATTGTCGGCTTTGGCCTCATGCATCGGGAAATTTCGCTAATAAGCAAATGTGTAGATATTATAATATTTATGGCTAGCTTTGACAAAAAGGTATGTGTAAATATTCGCGTTTCTACAATAAACGTATATTTATACAGTGCATTCTGATTATAATGGTACGATATACAGTGCGCGCCAAAAAGTTAGGGACAGGGTAAAAAAATCCGAAAACGGGCGATTTTTTATTCAAAAATGTGTTTGCGAGCGTGAGTTTTTGAGACATGATACAACGCATTGCGTTCTGTTTGGTGATGTAATTTGAGCTCGAAACAAGCAAGTGGTC
>JALBZB010000911.1:0-15732 GCA_038050625.1 Pythium sp. MPC-2022a | reverse complement strand
AAAACATGTCCAAAAATCATCTCCGCAAACGTAAAACTCCGTGAAAGATTCTCCTTATTTAATTTTTTTGAGGTGTCGGTAAGATTTTGCCGCACACTGTATGACAGGTGTCTTCCAGCCAGCCGACACCCCCACACATATGCGAGCAGCACATTCTGGTAAGCTCACGCGCACACAAAGAAATAGGGACATGTTGCCCGATGCAAACTGCTCTCTCTGCAAAAATCAGGTGTGATTTGGCAACCAGGTCCCAGTCTTCAATTCGAAACAAATGAGGTCATTCCTAAATTTGATTCCAAATGTGTGTTTGTTGCTGTGGGTTCGTGCTAATGGCTTCAGCTGCTTCGTCTGACTCGTATCTTGAGATTGTGTGCCCAGACAAACGCGAGCAGAAAGAAATTGATCAGAGTATCTTGCGTATTATCTATTGATCAGAAAGGCCGAGGTTTGTCACTGATGTTCAATGCCACCACATTCATTTTTCAGTCGAATTATTTCTCAACATTTCACATCAGCACGACGGAAGAAAATCGGGATTTACCCAAACTAAAACTGACCGTTCTGTCGGCGACAAAGAGATTTGTATAAAGTATAGTGCGTGCGTGGATAGTAAAAAAAATATTTTGCTTGGTTTCAGGAAGATCAGCTTCAGCTGCATTGCTTAGCACTGGAACAAGAGCATTTTTACTTGAGTTGCTCTTCTCCTTCCTGCTTCATTTCGAAATTTTCTTTCGCCCTTAGCAACTCAACAAACGCACGGCAAGAAGAGCAAGATAAGCATGAGACTTGCTGTCGTCCTGGAAGCCAACTGGTTGACCAAGTATCTCACAGCGCTGCAAGAGAATGGTTTCGAGACACCCGATTCGGTGAGTTCTGTGGTACTGATTTTTGCGTATGTGCTTGCTGTCTTTTTGTTTGTGATGACACTGACCACCCAAACTGTTTCTAAACGATAGCTTGCTGGTATCTAGGGTCACTTTGAGGCTCTGAAGATCAAGCTCGGCCACCGAATGCTCTTCAAATACCTCTCGGCGACGCACCAGCCCGGGGTGAACGTACGTATCAATACTAACCTTACCTTGCATTATGGATCTAGAGCGAAACGAAGCAGTTACGATTATTGGTTGATGGATTATTTGTACGTACGTACGTAGGGTGTCGTCGCGTTCATGACTGTGAAGGTAAACACAGCAGCACACTAGGGGTGGAGCGCGCACCGCAGGTCCTTGGCAAGTTCTGTTTGCTAGCAATGACCCAAGATCTCCAGCGTGGAGGCCCAGAACGATGGCTACGGCAGGCTCAAGGCACACCCCGACTCAATGGTGGAGTATGCGAACAACCGAGAGGACAACTCGGGCGGGTCGAAGTACTTCAAGTGTGACACCGTGTTCTTCTTGACCCTGCGTGCTCTCCACAACACAGGTTACATGACCAAGGACTGGAAGGCCCTCGAGCACACGGCGACAACCGAATAGCGTGCTCTTAACTGGACTTCGAAGTCAGTGAGTTGTTGTGGTAGCAATTCCGCTGTATTGAAAGACCTAGGAAGGAATATTCATTCATTGTCGTCTCATTTATTGTTTCGTGATTTTTTCCACGACTAACAAAAATGACATAAACATTTAGTTTTCTTCGAACAGTGATTTGCCTCTTAGAGCCGGATGTGATCGGGCTCGCTTACCGTCGATACTGCTTGCCGTCACTGCTACAGGTAAACCTGGATAATTTGATCCTTGATAAACTTGATATCCTTGTATATATGGCTGGGTGCCGATCAACTGACTCTGTTCCTATATGAACGTATATAGTAAATTGATGATGGATAAAAATGATATTTGATGAAGAATCTCATCAATTTTTGATATTTGGGGTCCGGAACCTGGCTCAGTGGTATGGGCCCGACCCTCCCACGCAACTGGCCTGGATTCAAATCCCGCCTTTGTGCAGTCACAAAAGTGCCATTTTTGGAAAGGGGTCGATAACGTAAAATAAAATTGTGGCTGCGTTATAAACGGAGATTTTTGCAACTGCTTTCACTATCGATCTTACTTGTCGTTCTGTTGCTATTGTATCGTTGGTGCAGCCGAAAAGTAACTGCAAATCAGCGTCTGAGCAAGAACATTTTCCTTCTCTACTCGAAGTTCTTCGTGTAGCCCCTGCTGTAGCGTACACATGTCTCCCATCACACGTATATTTAAATATGGGTGGTCACCTAGCATAAAAATTACAGCTCTTACAGCGTCCACCATACCCTCAGTGCTGATCTCTGGATGTGCGCTGGAGATGCCTTCACTCATGGGACAGACTCTGCAGATTCATCGTCATCACTGCTGTCTTGTGCCGTGGACAGGAACACGACGTCCACATCTTCGCTCAGCAAGTCTGCAGCAGTAAATGCTTCCATCTCCGTGTCGGCCTCGTCTGCACAGCAAATGAAGCCGTCCAAGTTCATCGGGCCGCGGATACGCAGCTGTTGCATCTGCGCCAGTAAACTGATGTTCAGCTGCTCATCGGAGCCGATCCGCGATGTACGCGTGGTCGTACAGCCGAGTACGAGCCCGGTGTGCCGAAATCAATTTAAAACGGCCTCGTTTAGAGTCTCTCGCCAGCGAGATTTGATCCACTTCGTCGCTGTGAACTGGTCAATCATGTAGATGTTGGCTTGATATCCCTGTTTCTCCAGATCCGGTGCGTACTGGAGCTGTCGATGTCGGTATCGACGCTTGAGTGGCGCGATGATCCCGGCGTCCATTGGCTACAGCTTCGACGTCGTATTGGGAGGAAGGAATACAACGGTCACGCTCTACAGTTCGGTGCCGTTGACTGTGTGCGCCGGTGCATTATCGAGGAGGAGCACGACGTTGCACCGCTGAGCGCACATGTCGTCGTCGAACTCACGCAGTCACTCCTAAAACAGAACGCTGGTCATCCATGCTTTGAGGTTGCTCTTGTAGTAGAACCTCAGCTGATCGCCAGTCTTCTTCTGAAAACAGCGAGGCTTCTTCGCGTGCCCAATGATGAACAGCTCGCGTTTGTCCGAGCCAGTCGGGCTGCACGCTAGAGCGACGGTCATATGAGCCTTACATTTCTTTGACCCTTCCACTTGTCACCGGGCGATGGTCTTGTTGGACATGAAGCAGTAAAAGAGCCCCGTTTCATCCATGTTATAGATGTCGGCTAACGAGACCCCTTTCAAACGCTCTCGAATCAAATCATGCTGTGCAGGTATCTGCTCAGAGCTCACTGAACCGCTCTCATCGTGGGTGCTCATCTGCTTGAAGCCGTGGCGTCCCTGGAATGCCTGGAGCCAGCCGTTAGAGAACGACAGCAGCTGATCGTCCTGGACACCGCTCAGCGTGGCGAACCGCTTTGCTTTCACTTTGATCAAATCTCACCATCACGCGTTTCGCTTGGCATTACAGTACCCAATCGGCGAGTGCTTCATCGACAGCAGGGTAGACGAGCGGTCGCGTTCGCTTGCACTTGAGGTCGGCTTCCTTCACGAGCAGATACTTCCTGCGATCGCGCAGGATGCCGGAGATGACCCCTTGGACTGGTGCGTTGACGAGGCCGAACTCTCACTTTGCCCTTGCCACCAGCTGGAGCTGCGTGAGAGCGGTGTTAGCGTCGCGCCAGAGGCAGATCTTCTTCTTTTTCTCGAATGTCAGATCACCAGTCGCTTTCGGTCGTGACAGCATCGTAGTGATTTGGTGAATGTACCTGCCAAAGTGCTTGTGGCTGGGAGGGGGTTGGAATGGTCTGCCGTCTACGAATTCGTGCTCTTTTTGTTGTTTGGGAAGCTACAAATTACTAGAAGGCGTCGCCACCTCTATAATATGATCTAACTGTTATATATTATACATGTTCTGTTCACGGTTCATATCAAATTTGGCAGGTTTATCTGTATCAACACTTGTTGGAAAAATGATTCAAGATATTCTTACCGCGGAGCCAAGCCAAACTACAAGCTGCAACCGCTGCGCATCAGGGAGCGCACAAAAATATAAGGAGTGTTGAAGTCGATACATTGCTTCCTAGTGCTGTAGAAGATGAGATAGTGCAGGGGGTCAACAACTTGCGCAAGAATGGGATTCCTATCTCTACGTTCATGCTGAGAGACACGGCAACGGAACGAGCAACGGACGCTGGTGCTCAGCAGTTCAGGGCGTCGTCTTCCTGGATCGACGGCTTCAAGGCGCGCCACCACTTTAGTATGCGATCACCGAGCCGGTAGGGTCAAATACGACCCGAGGACATTGAAGCTGTTTCTGCTGCATTCGCAGGAGACGTGCGTGAGACCACGAACCAACTTGGTATTGATCGTGTTGTGAACGCTGATCAGCCAGGTTGCGTGCTGTTCTCGCTCGTTTTGACTTAGTCTAATTACTAACGTCAATTTTAACCCAATTTGACTATATTTGTTTATCTTTTATACACCGCTGCGTTTTTCGAGTATATTCCAACCAAAACGCTGACTAAGAAGGGTGCAAAGACAGTGTCGATCAAGTGCGGAGGTACATCAAAGGAACGAGCGAATGTGATGCTTCTTGGCAGGTCAGATGGTGAACGCTCTTCTCCGTTCGTCGTTTTCAAGATACCACCGTCCAAGAAGCCTGAGATGAGAGCGGAGAATGCTACGCTGCACTGTGGCTTTGGCAGGAGAGTTTGGAAGGAAATCAAATCAATTCAAGAGAGAACAAAATTTCAGGTTTTCGGGAACGCGAAAGGTATGCTGTGTTTACCATTTTCTTTTGTGTTTTTTATATGAAGCATTTTCTGAAATCTGTTCCTTTTCTGTGCGTTTATTAGGTTGGTAGAACTCGGGTCTATCTATGGAATTCCTCAAATTTCAGTTTGAAGCCCGAGATGATCCCGGCACTCCTGTATTGCTTCTTTGGGATGACTTTGGAGGGCACTAGAACGAAGAGGATCACCTTTATGCGGAGTCAATTTGTAATGGACCCTTGTGTCCCATTACATGACGGTGGGTCTGTTGCCAAATCGTGTGTACCACACATCACCTCCAGCGTGCGTTGTGGGGACAAATAACAAAAGGATCACGGTATGAGAGATCCTCCATGCACGTGTAACGTCATGATCGTTCTCTGTGCCGACCAGTGCAGAATGTCGATTGCATGTCCTAACCTGTACAGAATGATGGTTCCTGCTTGGGGAACTGGACTAGTGGTGCGGCCGATGTGTCACTGGCGTTTGAAGTGAGTGGCGCGAGCCAGTCACCTCGCTAGGAATTTTCCGCGGCACTTGAAGTTCAAGTACCGCTGGGTTCAACCTCAGTGTACTCAAGGTTTTATGTACCAGGTTCATAGGTTTATTTCTACATGTGTAGGTTTTATTGATAAAATCTTTAGGAGCCCTTTGGGTTCATTGAAAGTAGCGACAGGAGCCATAACAACATTTCAATTCAGTCGCAAATTTTCCTCCAAGTCCTCAAGTCATCTTTCCTCCCTCCGAGTTGGGAAACGCTCCCTCTATCGCACAAGCGTGTGTACCGGGTTTTGGAGGCTACCGTAGTCCTCGAGTCAATTGTCGTGTTCAAGTAACTATCGTATTGCAATTTTAGCCAATCAACAAGGTGCATTGTAAAACACTTCACAGCACGAGTTATTTGTCGCATCGTCATAAAGCCAATAATTTGTGGTTAGCGACTGTAGAGGCGGATGTAGTCGGCAAACCATTAAAAGTAAAGCAAATGGCAGGAGAAGGACGCAAGAACGTGAAAGGAAAGAGCAGAAAGCCAAAGCAATTCAAAAACGATGGACACTCGCTCGAGCTGAAGCTTGCTATATTGAAGACATTAGACACGGTGGCAATGAATGAGACGATAGAGAGATTCTTCCCAGGTCTACCAGCCGCAAAATGTCAAACGAAGCGCCACAACATTGAGCGCTGGCGTCATCAGCGCGCCAAGATCGAGCGCGTGGCAACGAAGCAGCGGACAAAGGACAATCAGCGCGAGCGGCAAGAAGGCACAGCGACATCGCTCAGTGCGGAAAGCGAGCGCGAGATCATCGCCTGGATAAACGAGCAATGCAAAGACGGCGTCTCGGTCTCGTTGGCAATACTGCGCGCGAAAGCAATCGAAGTCGCTGAAGAGACTGGTGTTGATGGCTTCCTTGGGAGCTGGTCGTGGCGCCGCGCCTTAATGCACCGCCACAAGCTGTAGGTACGAGCGAGAACGCGCAAAGGCCAGGTCACCACAGGCGAGGCCGACGCAGCGATCCGCAGTTTCAGCGAGCTCGTACTGCACAAAAGAGCGACTCGGAGTCAGTAAGGTGTACAACGCAGACCAGACCGCCATTTTCTTCGAGTACTTACTGAAGCACACGATCTCTGCTAGAGGAACAGAGACCGTGTGGGTGCGTTGCGCTGGAAAGGAGAAGGAATGGCTGACTGTGATGTTGCTCGGCGACAGCGATGGCGACAAGTACTCGCCTTTCGTGGTGGTCAAGTCAGCGCGATCCAGGAACGACGGTCGGCAAGCAGAGAACGACCTACATCGTCGCGGCTTCAGTCGCCGCGTGTGGCGCGATATTCTTCATGCGCCGGCTTCGTCGCACTTGCAAATCTACGGGAACACGGAGGAGTGGTGGAACGAGCGACTTTCGTTAGAGTTTTTAAAGCATCGCTTTGGAGGAAGAAGTGTAAGCGACCCACCTGTGATTATGCTCTTGGACGACATGAGCGCGCACTGGACGAAATACGTGATGGAGTACGCCGCCAGCCAGCGAGTAGAGCTTCTTCGAGTCCCACCACGATTCACCTTCTGCTGCCAGCCGGCCGACGTGGCGTGGAACAAGCCGTTGAAGGACCGGCTGAGAGCGAAGTGGATCTCCGAGCTCCGCGCCCGGATCAGCAACAACGACAAAGTCGTCACACCAAGACGCAGCGATGTGATGGAGCGGTTGGTGGAGGTGTGGAGCACATTGTCGTCGCAGGCTATAGTGAACGGCTTCAGGAAGTATCGGTTGCTGCCGAGCTCGATGGGCAACATTGGTGCCGCGAATGAGGCGGATGGTATTGCTGATGTCGTCGTAGATCGTGGCCTTCTTGATGCTCTTGTTGCGCGGCGAATTGTCGAGCCGGGTCAAGTGCGCGATGAAGACGACATTGAATGGACGAGCGACAGCGAGGAGATCTAGTAATCGCATTGGACAATCTGTATATAGGAGCGTACACAAACGAAGTATCGATTAGTATGTTCCGATCAGCACTTTGCCAAACGTGAACGCTTACCTTGTGTGAGACGCGCTGATGCTTTCTCATGGCTGCCATTGAACACTCACATTCGCACGCGCACATGCACATTCACACACACAACGAAACGAGATGTTAGCTCTTGACCATGAAAATTGATGCAGAGCAGAGGATGCATACCTGGGTGTTGCTGGAAAACTGCGGCGCCAGCTTCTTGCTCCCAGAGTTACCGCCCGCCTCTTAACCTGCACAGGGTCTTACTGTGCCGCGGGCAGGCAATTAGGGCGGGGTTGTCTGGTTCTTGCTTGGACAGAGAAGAATACCAACTGAGCACGAACTGACCTTTGCGAAGATCCAAACGCCAGTTAGTAAAATACAGCAAGTCAGTGTGTGGCCGCAACCGTTGCATTTTGTATCGCATATCATTTTGTCTTTTTCTGGTAGTTAGTAGATTCGGCGGATTTATTTATGGTGTAGAACTTATATGTGCATGCTCTTTTCCTCCAGGGTTTGGACAAATGCTTTTTGGTGCACATACCTACAACAATTACCTCGAATATTACGGTATTGTGAACAGTGCCCCATTACGCAATTGGAGTGGTCCTAATGAGAGTCCCGCCTCATGTGACGTCAGTGTGTCAGCCAGTTGGCGTCGCATGAAACCACCTATTCAAGCCGCGACTGCGGCGCTGTTGGCTTGATGAGCTGAAGAGTCAAGTTGCGCGAAAGACCAGCAACAAGTCTTTCAAACTCGTCCCACCATGGCGCGCGGTAATCAGTGAGTTGATCTCCAGCTTGTGGGAGGATCTGCCTGCGATGACGATCGAAAACGGGTACAAGAAGTGCGACCTACTACCTACTGATGAGTGTGTTGCTGCTGCATCACTTATCGTATCGCTGGAGAAGATGGCTATTGTAGCAAGTACTGATTGTGTTGCTAGTGATTCAGATTTTGACCGGGTTGAAGAGAACTAGGATTACTCTTTGATAGTATTTGACGCCAACAAATAATGAAGTGCACCATACCATATTTGGTTGGGATTAAATTGCTTCACATTCCTTTATATATTTATATGAATAGGACATGACCTTCTACAGGTACTCCAACCCCCGACACATGCTTGTGAACCTTTAGGAAATACGGTAACAGAAACCGTCGATACTGGATATTGACAGAAATGTTGATTTTCCTCGAACAGTGATTAAAAAACACAATTTGAAGCACGGCCTAAAAAATATTGATTTGAGATAATTAAAAAAAATCAGAACATTTGTTGCTGCTGTTTTCAATATGGGTGAAGACGAGTTTTGATTTTTCGTTCATGCACTCTCTCTGCTGTTTTCAGCTTTCAAAACTCAAGTTCTCCCTCAAGACACTCACAACAGAAAAGTCTCCCATTTCGCCAGCTCGTATTATGTCGGGTACTGACGATGTTCAAAGAAATAATCAACTTCTTGAAAGACACATATGCTGCTGATATCAGGCGTCTTCTGCATGCATACCGTCACACGTATTATATGCGCTGGCTGCACAATTTGTGTTTTATGTTTGTGAAAATGGAGTCGTTTCTGTGTGTGCATACATTTTATTTAGAGGAGAGGGGAACGCGCTTTCCAAAGTTTGTCAGGTGTTGGTGAGTACATTCTGGTGTCACTTCGCCTTACGAGGTGATCGGTTTCAACCGATTCGGTCAACACGCTTAGGATACTATGTTGACACAAGTCGTTGACAACAACTTAGATCCAGATGCTTTGGATATAGTCGACCTTAGCAACACATTTGGCTCAGACCCGGTCGATGGGATTTGATTTTGGGTAGAACTGGCTGAACCCGAATATAAATTGACAGGTTTCGGGGTTTTGTGAAATCTCGTGTTGATACTTCGGATAAGCGAGCCGTTTATTTCGGAGATAAGCGAGTTTCAACACTACTTACTGCCAGTACTATCAAAACTTGTAAAAATTGGATTCTATTATTTTGTACGGTAATTGTCCCACTCTCGTCAAGTGACACAACCAGCGCATCCTTCATGGCTTCTGTTGAAGAATAGATCGACCTGCAGGGCTCATCTTTGCTGTTTCAATGCCTGTGTTACAGTTGAAAGCAACATCGTCAGCCAGCGCCATTGCTGCTGCTGGGACACTCGCATGTTGCTGGACCCTTCTTCATCATCTCGTTCATTATCCTTATCTCTACTTCCTACCACGTGCAGTCCTATCTCTCTCTCTCTCTCTCTCTCTCTCACACACTCTCTCTTGAGTCTCTCTTGCTGTATGAGCGTCTCTCTACTCGGCCTTGACGGTCTTCTTCTTGCTGCTGCTGCCGTTTGCCACCGACTTCTTGGACGGCGAGAGCAGGTAGCGCTCGATGAAGAACTTGAGGAAGAGCGCAAAGTAGCTCGAGTACATGATGATTCCCCACTTGAGGTTCTCGCGGTCCACAGCGCAGTCCACGCCCGAGTAGATGTAGTACGACGCCAGCGAGCACACGGCGATGCCGACCACCATCTGCAAAAGATGTAGTACAAGAATCGATACAAACAGCAAGCATTCGTTAGTCATTGTGCACCACGCGGGTGGTGGTAAACGAATGAAGGAGATGTGATCATCACCGTACCTGACTGAGCTGGAAGACCGTGACAGCGAGCGCCCAGCGCGGACGGTAGCCCAGCGCTGTGAGGAAGTAGTAGAAGTACATGATGGCGTGCACCGTGTAGTTCATCGCCACAAAGTAAATGCCACTGCACGCATAAAGTGATCACAACATGTACGGTGAGCTCACAACCATGGCTAACCCACAACAGCAACAAAGCTGCTGCATGATAATGAAGGGGTCGCAACGGTGTAAATGCCAAAACATACCTGGCGGTGAGCGTGGCGAACGCGTGCCAGCAGAAGAGCAGCACCGTGATGTGGTGGTACCAGTGCAGGAAGATCAGCGGCTTCTTGCGCAGCACAATGAACAGCGTATCGACGAGCTCAGGCACCTAGTAAGCACAACAGCAGCAGCAGCAGCCGGTCCACAAAATACTAATTGAGTCAACCTTTTCCCCATAGTACTACAACAGCAGCATCATGTTGCTGCAACAACAAACAGCCATACAATACATACCTTGGAGAAGATAAAGAGCGTGACCCAGAGGCCGACGGCACCGTGGCCATAGTGCGGCGTCGGCGGTGTGCAGACCGAGTTGTACACGCCGCGCTGGTAGATCGTGTTGAGCAGGAACGGCACCGTGCGGATGCACCCAATGAAGCTAAAGGTCGCTAGAGACAGGTTCCAGAGCGCGAGCGGACTGCAGATACAACCACAAGAGAGATAACACACACAAGAGACTTATCAGCACCTCGCAGGCTTTACAGAGAGAGCGTAATGCAATGTTTCCATCTACGTACATGCGCAGGTCAAAGGGTTTGCGGTCCTTCATGAGCCAGCGGCCGCCGAAGCACATGACGGCGTAGCACGCGCAGAGGATCACGGCGTGGCCCATGGATTCCCAGCAGAATTCCGACTGCCACGTCATTTGCTGTTGTTCATCATCGCAAAACACCACCATCATATTCGTCAGTCGGTCAGTTTTTATAAATACACATGAGCTCACATGCGTGCACACACAAACGCATATCCAGAATGTCGCATGCGCATCAAACCCATGCCATGCTGGACAAGACAAGACGCGTCGTCATGCATACACCACGCAGGACAAGACAAAATTCGATCCGACCAAGCAGCTGATGTACTCACCCACTTGTTCTCCCATTCGAATGGGTAGAGGAACGCGAGCGCGGGGACCTCCTCGCGGAGGCTCGGCGTCACGGCTGTCGCGACCATCTTCCTGCTTCTGTTGCTTCTGTTCTATCCCAAGTCCAAGCTGCTACTGGTCAACCGGCGGACGGACCAGAGGCTGCTGCTGCTACGGGGGCTTGTTGGCGGATTGGCGAATGAGGCGATCACCAGCGAGAGCGGCGTTTTGGTAGCAAGCGTTTGCGTTGGAGGGTTCCGACGTGTGCTTTTGAGCGGGTGTCTGCTCGGCTCAAGAACTGAAAGGAAGCGAGCGAACTGGCTGACCCTTCTGCGTGCGCGAAAAGCTCACTTGATCTTCTTTGTGTACCGTAACCGCTTGGTGCTTTTTTCGTCTGCAAACCCAGCCAGCCAAAGAGTGGAGCCGACCATTAAAATAGGGAGTATGTCCCCGACTGATTGGTGACGATATGAAATTAGAGATGCGCTTGGTGCTGCTTGGCGTCATCAACAAGCGCAAAAGCGATTGTGACATGGCATAGGTGGCTTGTGCTTCAGAATGGAACCTGGAACAACAAAAAGTGTCAGCTGGTTGTTTTGTTGTTTGGCTCGAGTGTTCTGGTTGATGAGTTTGCCCCTCCTCCTGTTTTCCAGCATAGACTTGCCTCATCAGTCGAAATCAAAGGGGAAGCTGAGCAAGAGAGCGGCCAGAGTCCAGATGACGCCAAGAACACGGCATGAGACATTACGCTACGCGGCTAGCGCCACCGATCGGGTCACTGCTGTGGTACCGTCGTGGCTCAGTCGCTGGCTCTCCTGGATGATTTTTTCGCAAGTATCTTTAAATCGATACCAGCTGGCAAATGATTGGCTGAATGGGAGTTGATACGCCGTTTGATTGGCTGGAGTTCGCCCCCATCCGAAGAGGTACTTACACAATCAATGCACACAAACCGAGCGATCCTGGACGGACGCAGTCTTGTGTCCTGGACTTTGGAGTCATCATGCCGACGATCGCTCCAACGAGATTATGTATTGCGTGGACAGATCTCCAAATTGCCTTGTTGCAGACTCTGCTTTTTACGACGCGACAACCACAGGGGAGCGATCTTACAAACGCTGGGATTTGCGGATGCGCGTCCTTTGCAGATTTTGCCATTTTCACCACCTAGCGCAGAGTATCACGGAGGAGAATCCAGCCAATTATTACCCTGGAGAGGTTCAGAAATGGCTTCCTCTGACATTGTGTTGTGTCTCACAAGAACAAGGCTGTCCCGTATCAGGAGGCAGCTATAAAAAAAGAGGAATATGACTGTTCTCTATCTAATTAGAGAGAGCCAGGTATCTTATATAACAGGTCAGTAACTATGCGAGAAAAATAGCTCCTTCAAGAAAAGGATCTTCTTGAAGGACATTGATCTGGTTGATGGCTGCCGATCCGCCAGTTTGCTTCTCGTTCTCGCATGATAGTCATCGTATGAGACGCGCGCTGCATGAGGAAATGGATGGGTGCGCTTGCTGCGCTCCAGTGAGCCCACAGCTCAGTTGCTCTTCAGATGCTCATTCACAGCACCACATCCGTTCAGTTCATTTGGCTTGGGTCATCATTTCTGTTACAACACTGGTTAATGCGTCCGTCGTGTGCTGCAAGCATTTGAATGCACTTGCTGCTGAAAGTCGGCTCACATGCAAACCTCCACACAGTAAGAGACGCAAGTCTGTCTCCGTTAATGCCATGTATTCGACCCGTTTCACGGTGGTGCGTTGCTTGTTGCTCCGACTTGGCCCGTAATCAGCGTTCGGGGGATTACTGTGTGAGCGACGCAGCTCCCCTGTCGTGCGTGAAGGAGTGTTCCGAGAGTAAGATCACGCGTTGGCACGAAGAAACAGACCACCCAGGTGACGCGAGGCGACGGCAGAAGAGATCTTCACGACGCGTCAAGTGCATGGACTCTCGCTTGAGCCGGATGGTGGACTGGTAGAAGTTGCCAATTGCTGAGGCTCGCACACAATGGTCCATTCAAGCCCGCTCTGTTGATCAGCTCGGTTTCGCTATGTCCACTACAGGCAATACTCTCAAATTGGTACACGGAAAAGCCACCAAAGTGAGATTAATTTTTGAAGGGTATCAAAAATATAAAGGGATAAAATTTTGCAGAAAAAGTGTACTGTGATAGTCACCATAGTTGCACTCAGACAGCGTGTCGCCCAATTCGCAAACTTACAGATTCACAACAAGCAGGTGGCTGGATCCGATTCAGGAGGGGGGGGGATTACCTCGAAAACCTTCCCGCCGCGCACAACAAATCCGCCAAAGTTCTATTTGCCTAAGTGCGGGGTTCACTTTTGCGCACGCATACGAAGACACCACAGTACGAGTGAGCAACATGGTTTTAATTTAGAGGCTGTCTTGGCGTCGGCGGCACAAGCCAGATATTGTTGACTCTCTCAACAAGTTCATAGATGTCATTGTCGAGGATTCCTATGTGACGCCAGCAGTTTGTGATCGCGGTCTTCGAGACCATCTCCCACGCGTTTTTCGCCCATCGCCTTGCCTCGAGCACATCTACGTGGCGCAACGCCTCTATCTCTCGTTCCATGTTCTCCTTGCCGATGCCAGGCACGCGTTGAAGCATGCTGTCGAACCTGTCGAGTACGTGGCGGTTCTACAATTTGCTTATGTTCTCCTTGAACTGACGGGTGATGCCGGTATCCTGGGGCTGTAGATAGGAGGTGGTGTTGGGTGAGAGCATGTGCAGCGTCACGTTCGAGAGTGGCTCTTTGAGGAGATGCAAGGACACGTTATCCAAAAGCAACAGCACGTGTCGATTCTCTTCGCGCATTTTGTCGTTGAAGCGCATCGCCCAGCACTGGAAAAGTTCGCTGTTTACCCATCCTTTCCCGGAGCTCATGTACTCGACACCGAGCTCTGCTGGACTCTTCTCTCCGAAGTAGTGCGGTTGACGGTTCTCTCCAACAAAGAACAGTGGGATCTTCGAAGAACCATCCGCGCTGCACGCAACAACAACCGTCATTCTCTTCTTCAGGTTCTTGCGGTCAGAGAAGTGCTTTACTGAGATTGTTTTGTTAGGAGCGGTGCAGTAGAAGTAGGCGGTGTCATCCATGTTGTACACGTCACGTCGCGCGTAGTCATTCGTGACGTCTCAGAGGACAACGCGTCCACCTTCAATGCTAGCAGTCTTGATCGAAGCCGTCTCTCCGTGGATGCGCTTGGATATGAGACGCTGCCTCTTCTGGAAACTGCACAACCAGCCATTGGAGAACAACAGCGACGATAGCGCCTTGGCCGTCGGCGGTGACGCTGCGACAAGCATCCGCTCGCTAATTGCGTATGCCTTCTCCTGAATAGTAGTACCAGTTGCAATCGAGATCCTCCACTCCTCGCAACTGTGGATCCACTGCAGCGCCTCCTTCTCCAACAGAGGACAGAGAACTGCTCGGTTCATCTTGTGCGCTGGGTTAAGGGCGACGTCGTCTTGTGCCCTCAGCACACGGTGGATCGCCACGCGCGACGGTGCATGGAGAAGCTGGAATGCGACCACCGCCCACTCAGCGAGCTGCTTGTGGATTAGTTCCGGATGCGCGATGCGGTGAGCGCGAAGTGCTCCCTCCTGGCGATTTGCGATGCGGGCGTACGCAGCTTGCATTATGTCTGGTGGCTGAACTGGTGTTTCCGAGTGTGAGCTGTGTTGAGAAGCACGCCAAACGAATTTGAAAAACAGAGCGTCCAGAAAAATATGTTGCTCATACAATATCGCTTTTGAAGGGGTATGTGATTTTAGTGGTGCATTAATTTGAGATTATTGCTTGTACCATCAATACATCTCGTGTGTTACAGCAGTCTCTCGTAATGTATCGTGCCTACGTCGAGTTACCCATCAGGCGTGCTTTGCATTTCCTCCCACCCGCAGAATCTTGGAAGATGGCTGTCGACTCGCCAGTCGAGCTGGCGCACAGTTTTTTTTCATTTAGGCTTGCTACAGTGTACAGTTGCGGATTGCCTGCCACCATGGAGCGTCGGGGTACACCGTTTTCTTCTCCGTTTCTACCCCTACGCAGCCGAAACTCTGACGAGGTGTATGGACTTCGCAACATAATTTGACTGCTTCATCTTGGGTTTGCTATCAGCTGGCAGCTGAAATGCCAGCTTGGGGGATGACGCTTGGTCATCCATTATCAATCGCCTTCATGCGGCTCTAGGAGTGCTCTTGAATCGTTATAGGGCTGGGCTTGGTTACCGCTTCGTTTTTACCAATCATCACAGTATATCACGGAGTACCATATGATCAAACATTACTATACAGATGATTTGTTCATCTGTGTTATTTTCTCCCGTAACAAACTATGCATGTAACGGTGTACGCACGTTGGGTTACACCGCCGTAGCCCAACTCGAATTTGCCTTTACCGAACACAGTTCGCTCAATAGTTTGACAGCCGAACCCAAGGTTCGCCGAACTTAGCATTTGCAGCCAGAACGTACTTTACGCCGGCGAGAACCAGCCCAGAGGGCGGCTCCTTCCATTGACCATAAGTACAGATTATTGTCCAATCAGTTAGTTTGAGCTCAGAGAGCCAACCATGTTAAAGTTCACTTAGATCTAGTATTAGCATACAAAAGTCTAAAGGTTTGTCCCAGAGGGGGCAAACCGCATTCGTACTTTAATAAACAGTCGCGATTTACCCCTCTAAACAGAAGGAGTCTTTTGTGCGGTCCCTGTTGGTACAGGAGACCAATAGAAACGCGTCGTTGC
>JALBZB010000910.1:0-15746 GCA_038050625.1 Pythium sp. MPC-2022a | reverse complement strand
CGCAGTGGTAGACCGGGTCCGGCGGCTCCTTCATGTTCCCCGTTCGAGCGCGTTCGATTTAGTTGTAAAACAGACAGGTGTGCCGATGCGAGCAAATGTAGAACTGACTATGCATTGGGAGGAAGAGAGCCTCCATTCCTCACTTTTAAAAGTAAGCGATCTCTAAAGCACTACCAACAATACGACTCAAAGTTGGAGGATGTGAAGCAAGCCGTCAACGTTGTGCTCGTGCATGTGGTGAGTCTTGCACTCGGGCCGTCATCCGGTCAGCAAGCGCAATCAGTGAAGTCGGGGAGACCTTGGAGGCAAACTTAGAAGGCGAAGCGCAATGCAGCAGTACAGGTGGAACAAAGTTGTTCACCAGTTTCAAAAAAAGGCTCGCTGCGAACAACTCAGGCGAGACAGTGCTCCACAGGGTCGGATAGGTGATTTTTCTTCCTCGTGTTCCTCCGGCGCATGTCAAAGCCTGCTCGAAAAGGTTGTAGCTGTGAGCAAACTGCGTCACATTCTAAGGACCCTCGGCCTTGTCATCCGACCTCAACAGGCGCAGGCCGTTGCACTTCGGCATGAAATGCGTTCGTTTTGAAACGAATGACATGCAAAAGGAGCTGACACTGGTCATTGCCCGCCACCTTCAAAAGCTTCCTTTTAGCGTTCTCAGAGGCTAGGGGGTGAAGTTATTGCCACAGACTGAGACGATCGCACTGTACTGTTGTCAACCGCAGACAAGTGAATACTGCACCACCAACTGCGCCTGTAGTGGAGCGCGACAGCGATCAGGGATTTGGCATTCTCCCTGTGAGCGTCTTCAAGACTCAAGTAGGCTGCCGTGCATGGGGTCAAGGCTCGCTTGGAAGTTTGCTGCTCTCTGTCTACTGGTATGGCTTGCATTGACTGGAATGAGCTGTTCATCTGATAAAAAGCCCTCGATTTTCCCGCCTTTTTTGCTTCACTCGCAGTTTGTATGCTCTCTGAGTCGCCCAGTCTGTGTCAGTATCCTCCGATCATTTTGGACGTTATTTTCGAAATAAGAAGTGGCGGCATCACAGAGCACCATCATCGTAAAGCGTCACGAGCAGGCAGCTACAACGGCGACGTACCATCCCCATTATCGCTCTATCTATCTCTCATTCGCTCCAGTGCCAGAACGGCACCGACGGCAGTGATGACAATAGCAGTAGCAGCACGTGCGCTTTCTCCACCAGCCGCTGCCACTGCCGCAACCTCCTCAAATGGCGACAGCGACGACGAGACGCGCGTGCTCCATGAAGCAAATGCGCTACTGGAGAAGATCGGCTTTGGCACGCGTAAGTTCGACAGGTACGAGGATCTGGTCGCGAGCGTCTCGTCCATGAGCGTCGCGCTCTACGAAAAGCTCTTCCAGTTCCGCCTCGAGCATATCGTGCGCGTGCCCAAGAGCCTCGCACACTACGAGACGAACGCGCAGCTGGTTGTGGACGCGCTCTCCGGCGCGCTCTTGGAGCAGCGCTTTGACGTGCGTGATGTCACTGGTGAGTTGCTTTGCGCCGGCGACGCACGCAGCATCCAGCAGATCGTGCGCATGTTCGAGCAGATTTTCAGTATCCTCAAGGAAGCGAACAGCCGAGGCGAGCAGGTACATTTCCCCACACCGCCTCGAAGTTCTGCGAGTGTGCTCTCTGAGAACAGGAGCATGAACATGAGCCAGTCCGTCAAACTCAAGCCAGCAAAGAAGCTGACAAAGAAGATCAAGAAGGACAGAACCAAGAGCAATATGGAAAGCGAAAGTGACGGTGACAGTGAGAACGAAGCCGTTCATCATCAGCGATCGTCTCGCCGTCTCCAGAAAGCAGAGCAGATCGCAAGCGGGCTGCTTCACGCGCGGAATCTCACGGGAGACGTCAATTTATACGAGACCAGCGATGCGAGCATCACGCGGAGCCGAGGCGGAAGTGGCCGAACTGAGCCCTCCGCGGCACGAGCGAAAGAACTAGCAACCAATGCTACCACCACCACTACAACTACTACTATTGCGGCTGCAACAAGGCGAACCAGAGCAAGAGGAGCACAATATCGTACCAGTGGCAGCGCAAATGCAGAAATGATGATGAAGAAGCGGTCGCGAAGACTGAATCAGTCGTCCGAGTCGAGTCCGCAGCAACAGCACGACCCCAAGGACAGTGCAGCAGAGCAAAGCACCAGAAGAAAACCTGCTCGCTCGAAAATGCCCAAAAACGACAGCAAAAGCCTGCATGACCATGAGATGCAGCAGCGAGTCGATCCGAACTTGCTGGAAACGCAAAAGTATGGGCGATTCGTGCCAGTGACTCAGAATGATGCTGGAGGCTTCGAGAGCGATAATGAATGTAGCAGTGAGGCAGCATTTGGTGGTGAGCAAATGTACTTTGGTGGCGTGTCTTCAGTCTCCAGTGGCGGCAGCGGCAGTGAAAAGAGCGTGCATTTCATTGAAGAGGACGCTGAAGTGTCGCGCGACTTCGCCAGCATCATCGACGAGCAGAACGTTCCGCCGAACGCGAACCTTCTTTCCCCATCGAACGCTTATGATGATGTTAATGGTGGTAATCACAAAGTTCATCGTCACCATAGTGAAGCAGCAGCTACTGCGAGAGAGCACAAGAAGAAGAACAGGACGAAGACAATGAAGAAGAGTACGAACCAGGAGGAAGAAGAAGAAGACGAGCATCAAAGGGAAGACCCTGTTAGTAGTCCTCCAAGGCCGAAAACAGCGCCGAGACACCAGCTGAGATCCGCTCCAGAAGAAGCGATTGGATTGCGTGTGCTCAACCAAAAGGAAAAGGATTCAGCGACATCAACGTTGTATCCGCTGTTACCCCGTGGTGGAAATGCAGCGACGTCCAAGTCCCAGGCCGAGTTCATGCGCTACAAGCTCTATCTGAAGGACCATCTTCAGGATCTCCGCCAGGTGAGCACACTTCTTGGTTTAGTTGGAGGTGTGAGTGAGTATAGGAAGCTAACATGCTGTATTTCATGTGCTACAGAGAGAGTACTGCCAGCGACAGCACTTGGAGCGCGCATACAAAGTGGGCGAGCACAACGCGAACGTTGAAAAGGTGAATTGCTCGACTTGATCCTCGGCTCTGCTCAACACAGTTGGGGACTCACCAGTATTGTTACATGTTCCTTGCATTTGCAGATCCGAGCGCGACGGTTTCAGCAGGACATCCGCCTGCAGCGCATTTCGATCGGACTGGAAGCCAGGAGCGAGGAGGAGAAGCACTTGCGCCACACGCTCACGCACATTCTGCAGCTGGAGAAGGAAAAACTGCGCGACGAGCACCGCGCGACGTCGTCGGTACTCAAGCAGATCCAGAAGGACCACGCCGAGCGCGAGAACGCGATGGAGACATTGTATGTGTTGCCAAGATTATGGCTCTTGTTGCTCTTGTTGCTTGAATTTCCACTGACAATTATGAAATGTGATTCTCTGTGTTCTCTGTGATGTTTGTGTAGCTATGCGAACCAAATTCAGCTGGTGAAGGAGCAGACACATCGTGAGGTGAAGGAGCGCGAGCTGGTCGAGAAGGCGCATCGCCTCGCGTCGGAGCAAATGATCCGCGAAATGCGCAAAGAGCGTGAGCACCAGATCGCGGCGCTTCTGCAGGAGAAGCAGCACTTGGAGGAAGCGCGGCGGTTCCGCACAGCGACCAAGCTGTCTGGCGCGCTTCAGAGAGAAGACGAAGCAAGCGCGCGGACGTCGCAGACGCGAGTCGATGCATTCTACACTGCGGCCATGAAAGCGCGTCAGCTGAACGCTCATCATGCAAGTAGTAGAGCACCCCAAACTGCTGCGTCGAAGAAGCGCGGGAAGCAAGCTACAGCGGCGTACTCTTCCGTTCGACCAACTCCACTGTCTAGACGCGTTAAATGAGCCATTTACGTTCAACCGAACTTGTAACAACATTCGTTCAGATAAAAGCGCACGACAAAAACGAATTTTGTGCATGTGTACCCCAAATATGTTTCATTATAAAGCGCCTTCCCCACCGTCTTTCTACAGCATGAATCTTCGTGAGCGAGCAAGCAGGTCTGACGCGTGAATCACTCCCAGCAGCTTCCCTCGCGCGGTCACGAAGAGTTCCGGGGACTTGTGCACGGAGATCAGCAGGATCACTTGGCTCGCAAACGTGTCTCGATGCACGTGGAAGTTGCCGGCGTCCAGATTCAAAAGCTCAAGTTTCACGAGGTCGATGGTTTGATTCGTTTTGGTTGCTGGGTTGGAAAATGCTGCTTCTTGGGATTTTGAAAGCCCCGCAAGTGCGAGCTCGTTCGTCATCTCAATGTGTCGAGAGCGAGGCGTGATTGTATCGATGTCACCGTTGTCGTCATTACTATTCGCCTCTGCATATGCCGCTAGCCCATCGCGAACAGCGCTCTTCTTCCCGTTTGCCGACGACGAAAAGCCGCCGAGGCAGAGCTCCCACATTTCCACTACAGACTCGAGCTCTTCGCGATCGGCGGCACCGAGGTACACCATGGTGTGCTCGTCGTCGACAATCGGGAACAGCGTGACTTCTTTGGCGGTATCCAGCAGCAGTTGCTTCAGAGAGCTCAGTGTTTGGTGGCGCAGCACCCAGTATGCAGGAACGCCGCGCATGAGATCGCTTGCAATCAGTCCGTACGATTTCTGCTTGGTCAGGTCCGGCCATTGCGGCAGGTTCTTCTGGCGACTGATCGTGTCGTACATGTCGAGTGAGAAGAACGCCGCAACGGAACGACCCACGAGCACACAGAGCAGAACTGGAATCATGTAGCTCAGCTGGCTCGTCAGCTCAAAAACGATGACTGCGATGCTGATTGTTCCGGTCACACCCGCAGTGAGCGACGCAGCGCCAACCACTGCGTACCCTCCAGCGAGTTCGTTGCCCCCACCGAAAAACACAATCATCTCCCCAAAGAGCCGTCCAATCGCTGCGCCAACTGCAAACACCGGAGTCACAATTCCGCTCGGCACCATCACGGTCGCGCTGATTGCCGTGGAGAAGAAGCGAACGCAGATGTACGAGAACAGGTTCAGTGCCAGCGACGGAGACGTCCAGAGCCGACCAAAGTCTTGATCTGTACAGAGAAAAAATCAATCAGACACAATGTCAGTTGATTGTACGTCCAAACACTCAGGATGCTACGGCTACACACATGTCAAACATACACAAATGTGTCGGATCGGAGCTTGTCAAATTTCCTGTCGAGAACATGTCGTCGATCATCTGGCGCTGGGAGAGCTGCATGAAGCTACCAACAGGGAACTCGACGAGAGCAAACACGAGCGCCACGAATGCTGCGTAGAAAAATGGCGCGAAGGCTCTTGCAGAGGACCAGCGCGAGAACAGATACTTCTCCATGACCGTCTCCTTGACGACGACGATCGTGCGGTACGTTTTCACGAATAGCGCGCCGAGAATGCCACAGATCGCTGCAAGGATCAGGAAGAGCGTGATCTCGTACGACTTGTACGGTAGAACTTCAAAGTCCGTTGTAAAGAGCGACACGGTGTTGCCGGTGAGTAGGCTGTTTAGCATCCGGAACACGACAACTCCAACGACCTGAAAGCAGCAAACAACTCTTGTTAGACAAGACGTACAGTGTGCATGTATCAGTATGAAAAACGATCTTACCGAGGAAAAGAATGCTCGCCAGTAGTTGCTCGTGACGTAGTACGTTGTCGTGACCTCGATACTGAAGAGCACGCCGCCAATTGGAGTCCCGAACGTGGCTGTCACGCCCACAGCACACGCCGCCGCAAGTACGTGATGCGTGAGGTCCTGCGATCGCCGGATCTGCTTGAACAGCGGGACGCGAAGTAACTGGTGCGCGATGATGCAACTCAAGTGCACGAACGGACCTTCTTTGCCGATCGAGAGCCCGCTGCCGAGCGCAAAGATGAGTCCAAAGCATTTTGCAATCAGCGTGCGCTTCGACAAATAGTTTGGAAATGGGAAGCCGCCCAAGATGCTGCGCATCTCCGGGATTCCCGACCCCGCTGCATTTGGACACACAAAATACGTGCACGCGACGCCCAGCACGAGAATGAACACGCGGTACGCTGTATAGAGCAAGTAGTCGGGCACCCACGCGCCTCCGAGATCAGAGAAGTCTGTGCGCAGCTGCTGCACGAGCAGCACGCAGCCGTCGACGCTCCACGCGACAAGCGACGCTAAGAGACCGAGCAACAGCAGAAAGACCCATGTGCTCTCAAGAAACGACACGGTCAACTCCGTCATGTGTTCCTTGGCTAAGAAAGAACGATTATTACGCGCGTTGACAGCACTCTCATCGTCAGTGTACGGGTTATCAATACCAAGCACAGCAGCAAACGCAACCGACCCGTCACCGTGCTCCTGCTCGTCGAGCAGGAGCAGCGAACGGTAGCGGTATGGCAAATGATTCACACCTGAGTGCTTACGCCGCGCGGGATCGTTCATGTCAAAGAAGCCAGGCTGAGAGCTCGCTGACAAGCAATGCCGCACGCAAGAGAACAAGTGGGTCCAGATCGACGATGACGAACTGTTATTGGTTTGGCTCTCGCCGCTCGTCCACGTGAGGTCGTGGTGGAATGCGATGTCGTTGTCATCATCGTGTACGTTGAGTCGAGGCAGCTGGTCACCCGCAAAGAGCGCGTTGTCGTTATTGTTGCTGTTGCTGCTCGTGCTGCTCATGTCGTCGCTAAAGTGAAGTTGCTGCAGCTTCTTGGTGCGGAATTGAGTGTCGCTTGGCTCATCAACAGAGTTCTTCCGGCGGATCGACGGCGTCGCGGAGAGAAGAGAGCTGCGCTTCTTAACGTGGCTGGTGGTGCCAGGACTATCGTCGGTACGTTCGCTCTCGAAGCGGCGCGATGACGATGCGGACGATGTGGACGACGAGGAAGCAGGCAGCGGCGGTGGAGTTGAAGCCCGCATTTCCATTTCCATCACCCAGTCGATCGCCTGTTTTTTGCGGGCAGTTTTCTGGCTGTGCTCACTCAATTCGTTCGGTGATTGTCAAGTGGGTTTCCCCCTTCAAAAATGATCGTCTGCGTTGCTCAGTTTTCAAAGGGCCTGTGTAATACAGTACACTTCTTAATATGTTTCTGTGTGGCCCATACTGAAATTAACCTCTGAAACTCAATGATATGGTTGAAGATGCGGCGACAAAAAGCAAACAGGCAGCGCCATGTCCATGGAAAAATTGCTGACCGACTCGATCTGAAACGCGTGGTGGTGCTGATGATGGTGCTGCTGCTGGTAATGATGGCGCTGGTCCATTCTCCGATCTCAATGACGAAACAGAACACAACTGTCTTCGTCATCGTCGGACTGGCACAAACCACAAGAAGGCGGTGGCGGTAGAATCAATCCCACGGAGGGTCCAGTTATCAGCCAGCAGCTCCGGTCCCAGTGTACAGTCCAACGAGTGGCTGGTGCTGCTGACTCGCCAGTCAGTCAAAAGATTCGTCGTGCTCATGTTTGGTGGAGAGCTCCTCAATTCCGCGTGAGCGACCCTTCGACGCCCTTTCTGAAGAGAACATGGAGGAAAATGGATGGATGCGACGCTGCTGAACGGATACTGTGACTGCGATGGAGCCAACTGTCAGGGAGAAGGGAGTGGGACGCCGCTGCTCTGCGCAACACAGGTCGGTCCGTCCATGGAGACGCAGGAATTTCGGGTCATCGAGGCTCAGCGAGAGAATGAAAGAGCCGCTTGTGGCGGGGCATCTTATTCTCTCCTCGCGGCAGCTGCTGCTCCGGTTTCTTGGTCACCTTCAAGCAACGCGAAACGGATGGGAGCATGGGACCATGTGAGCTGATCCCGAGCCAAATCAATCCCAGAGAAGCAGATAGTCAGCACTTCAGAAGGGACAGCCAGGCAGGCAGAGTGAGGAGCTTCAACTGGGAAGAAGAAGAAAAAGAGGTTGGTGCCTATCTTTGAAGCTGTTTGATAGTAGCAAATGTATCGGTGGATACAGCCGCCGGAGAGGAGGAGGAGAAGAGGGCTCTCTAACCAGGTCATTATGCGCTTCTCTGGGTAAAGAGAAAGAAGAGGAGAGAAAGCTGCAAGCGTTGGCTGGTGATCTGGCTGGCTGGAGGTGCGCTCTTTCTTTCCGCCGCGCGCGCGCTTCTTCCATTTCTTTCGTCACGATCCGCCCCATCTACCCCGCCCTCCTTCCAGAAGGCTCGCTCAGTGCGCTCTCAGTGCGGTGAAAGAAGAAAAAGAAGGAAAGCAAAGGGCGGAAGATCGCCCGCTCTCGCTCTCGCGGTGGCGACGACGGCAAGCGGCAGCAAAGGCACTATTTCTCAGCGATGGATCCAGCAGTGGCAGCAGTGCGCGCGGGCCTCAAGCGAGACCACCGAGAAGCCTGGAAGGCCGATGCGGCGAGCGCCTCCCCACACGAACAGCCGCACTGGGCGAAACCAGCCGCAGCAGCTACGTCAGCAGACATGGTGAGTCCCGCCTTACGACGCGACGCACCGCACGACTACGAGCGTTGGTCGACCCACGGGGCCAGTCGATCGGTGCTCGCGCAGCTGTTCAATGACACTCCGCCGACCTCGCCGTCGCTACCCTCGGCAGTGTCCAGGCTGACAGTCGAGACTGCTGATAGCAGCTACCAGTCGATCGAATCCCTTTCTCGTAAAGAACTGCTCGCGGTGGATGGAGCGCCATTGTCGTGGCCGCGAGTGTATTCGCGTCAGAGCAACCAGTTATCTACTATCATTAGATCTCATGCCACCAACAACAATGCTGTTCACACTGACGCGCCTCGCTCCGCCTCGAATGACTTCTACCAGCAGCTACAGATGCACCAGCAGCAACGCTTCTTTACTCGAGACATCGAGCGCCGTAAACAGCAGACGCAGTACCCAGAGGCGGAGGCCGAGCCGCAGGACGAAGTGTCGATGCTGAAGGAGCAGGTGGTGCTACTGCTCAAGAACCTCGAAGACGAGAAGAAGCGCCGCCATCTCGAGCAGAAGCTCATGCAGGAGGTTTGTATTGTGAATCTATTACTTTTTAAGTTTGACTTGAAATGAGACTGGTGATACTCATATGTGGATGGATCTGTGTTGTATTGCTATTGTAAACCCAGAAAATCATCGAGCTCCAGGGGCTCATTCGCCGCAATTGGCCTGAGCAGGGGAAAGCACTCGAACGGCGGATCGTGGCGATGCGCTCGCCCAGCGCCGCGCGCTCCAAGCTGCTGCGCTCGAGCTCCAAGCACGCTGCCAAGGTGCCGCAGCTCTCGCTCTCGCGCAAATCGTCCAAGTCGAGCGACATGGGTAGCAGCATCAACAGCTGCAGCGGCGCCTCAGAGGAGTGCGACGAGAACAATGAGCCAAGTTCGCACGATAATAGTATCAATAATGAACAAGAGGACGACCCAGAGGATCAGAAGAAAGCGAGAGCGTTCAGCGCAGGTTCGTCCTCTTCGCCTGGTGGTAGTAGTGGAGGTGGTGGAGGCATGAAAACGGCGAAAGAGGACCCGAAAGCGGTTGAGGCGCGCATGAAGAGGCAGCTCACGAAGCTGCGCGCGAGAATGCAGGCGATGGTCACGGACGCACAGCTCGAGACCCAGTACGTGTGGATTCTGGAACTATTTTTTTGCAGCGTCATGGCATATCCTCATTCTTAAAACTCAGACGCTAACCCACTGGGTGTGTACTTTGTATAGAAACCTTCGCATGCAGCTCCAGAGTGAGCAGCAAAGTCACGACCGGAAAGAGCGCCAGCTGCGCATGGAAGCGAACGCGAAAGTGGTCGCCACAGAGGTACGAATTGGATTTTACTATGCTCCTTTTCTCCTACGAGCTACTAGTACTGGTTATGATGTGCAGAGAACCTCACATGATATTTTATTTTCTGTTGACTATGTTTATAGGAACGCCACGCGACCGCGAAGAAGCGGCTGACTGCGAAAGTGGCGCTCTTGTCTTCCCACGTGACGCAATTGCTGGTAAGTAGCGAATCTGGATCTTTGATTCCCTCCATTTGGGGAAATTGGTTCATCGGGTGAGTGCGAAATTGGTTCGCTGACAATTTTGAAATTGGGTTTCCACTCGTGAACAGACCGAGAACGAGATACTAGAGGACCGATTGAGAAAGAAAGATGCTCGCATCGCCCACTTGGAGCTCGCAGTTGGCGGCAGACTGCTCGTGGACAATTTGTATCCGAGCCAGCAGCAGCAACGGCAACAACAACAACAACCATAGAAGACAACACAACACTCACAAGGCTCGGCTGCCATTTCATATTCCCTATCATATCTTAGACGCATTTTAAAACGAACGAAGTATCAGCGGCCACCACAAATTCCACAAAGTCAAGCAAATATATAAACTGAACACGAGTAAAACCAGTTTGCCTTCTCTGTTGGTGGTATCTCAAAGACCGGTGTTGTTTGGGGGTTTATTACGAGGCGGTGTTATACTTGACTCGGATCTCTTCTTCGCTCATGAGGCCTGTGCTCACCGAGTGGATGTTCCCTGCGAACACGCGGCGCTCCCATGCCGTCGTATCGAAGAACAGGAACTGCGAACCGATCGCGCCGACGCTGCCGCCCGCCGCTGAGGTCGCGCCGGACGCTGGAGCGCTGCCGATCGATCCTACACTAGCTCCGATGCTACCTGATCCGCCTGGTGTTCCCGAGGCGCCGCCTCCCATTGACGACATCGACGACAGCGACGACGACAGGTTCGCGCTTGTAGCTGCTAACAGCGCTGTGTCCGCCGCCGTGGCACGCTTGAGCCAGATCTTCAACTCCACGTGGTACCGCCAGTCCCGACTGTAGAGCTCTTGCGCAGCGTAGGCTTGTAACACGTCCTTCGGCATCGAGTAGAAAATGTAAAAGAGCGTCTCTAAGTGGAATTTCGATAAATGCGTCGTCTTGAGTACCGGCGGTTGATTATAATAGCACATGGGTAACGTAAACTGGGGCTCTTTTGTCAGCGAGCCCTCGGACCAGGGCGAAGCGAACGTCGGATGCAGCGGTCTGTAGAGCAACAATAACAGCACAGTCAAGTTAGCCAACAGAATCTTCACAGAATTTCCAGAGACCAAACACCAACTTACTCTGCAGAGTTCAGATTCAGCCCCAGCGACGTCAAATCACAGCCCATGGCGAGGCTCTTCTTCGCGTCATTGCTCGGGCGAATCACCGTGTGCAACATGCCCAGAAGCCCGTACTTGTTGCTTGGATCCAGCTGGCCGTTGCTGGTCGCTGCCGGTGGAGGCGGTCGCGCCGACGAGTGGAACTGGCCAAACGCGCCACCGGAGAGACTCACACTGCCTCCAGCAGTTGAAGTTACGCCAGGACCACTCGATCCACCAAGAGGAGGAGCAGTGCCACCAGTAGCGCCACTCGAAGCTGTCAATCCAACAATGCCACCTCCCGAGCGACTTCCAATCGACGTGTTATTCCCAGCCTGCGGTCCAGACCGCTGCGGTGCCATGCCGTCCGAGGCAGACGACGTGAAGCTCGCGTGTCGCTTCAGCTCGTGCTCCTGGATGGAGCTCTTGTCGTTCGAGTTGGGACCGAAAGTCGAGAGCGCAGGGAAGTCCTCCTTTTGAATCACAAACTCGGACGGCTGGCCACGCGAACGGGCGTCGCCATCCGAACTCGAGTCCAAATTCAGCGAGTTCATTCTGTGGTTTTCAGATCAGTTGTCAAGTCATCCCAGCGAATATGTTAGTAGCCAAATTCAGGTTTTGCATCATGTATACACGCATTTTGTACCTTGACCCGAGCGCTGGGAACTCTGACATGTCCGGAGCCTTGTTCTCAAGTTGCGATTGAAGAGTTCGCCCTGTCAACACAGTTCATAATGCACAAATAGTCAGCACCACTTAACTGGAGAAACCCTAGCAAGATGCATCAACCTCTGCACCTTTCACGACAGCAGTCAAGTGGTCGCTCGAGTTCATTCGGTGGAGCTCATGCGGCGGCGGCATGGGACCCGTGAGCGATCCACGACCCACCGACGCGTTCAGAAACTGCAACACAAGTCACAAATATAATGATCCCAGCATTCAAACACAAGTCAGTGATCCGCCATACTTTAGGCAATTAAATAAATGCTTGCAAGATGGGTTTCGTACCGAATTGGATCCCGACGACATCATGCCGGAGCTGTTGAACCCCCCAAAGACACCGTGCTGGCCTGGCATCCCATCTATTTGAAATAAATAGATACATACAACCGCATCATAACACATCAGACATACCCCAATAGGTACAATTGCATACCATAAGAACAGCAGGAGATCCTACCGGAGCCATCGCCGTCGAGCGCGTTCGCCAGTCCGCTGCCCATCGCGTGGAACGCCGAAAGGCTCATGTGGCCCGTGCCGGCCACGCCCCCGCTGCCACTCGCACCGAGCCCTTTACCGGAGAAGTCGTCGCGGTGGTAGTAGTACTGGCTCGCATCGAAATCCTTTTTTTGCATCACATTTCATACACAGTTAGATCCTGTTTTTCCATCTTCCCCCTCCTCTCATTCCTCCCTATTCACACAAAGCGCTACTAAATGAGACGCATGCCGCACCTTGTCCTCGGCGGTCTGGATGTTGTCCTTGAAATAGGCGAACTTGTCCTTGGACGGATCGATCATCGCGCTCGTTCACTTGCTTCTTCGAAAGCTCTCTTTTCTTTTTCTTTTTCTTTCTTCTTCTTGGCGCAAAACTCAACACCAGCAGCTCACAACCTCACTCCCCACACTAAAGCAGAATGAAGATAGAAAAAGTAAAGGAGACTGTGTGATGTATGCGCGTGTGTGTGCACGTCTGCGAGTGCTGCGGCGCGCTGTTGAATGCGGGGGGAGGAACGATCGAGCGGAGCTGTTCCCTGCGTGCGCGCGTTCCGTTTTGCTTTGCTTTCAATATCGTGGCACCAAATGACGGGCATAAAACGCGAGCGAGCGGCGCGCACTGCGCACGAATAGTAAAGTACGAATCGCCCCCTCCTCACGCTGATAATCTTGTGTTTTGTATGAAGCATCTAAATACAAATATAGAGCCAAATAGAGTAATTAGAGAGAATTCTTTGCGTTGGCTCGAACATCCCAATTTAAATTCTCACGTGTAGTATTTACAAAACAAGGTGAAATCAATCTCCACTTGAGGTTCCATTTCACAAAAAAAAGGTGTGATCGCTTAGAAAATCATAATGTGGTTCAATGTGAGATGCTCAAGAAATGGCACAAAGAGCACCGTCGTGAGCAAATACGCCAAGATGCTGAGGAAAATGGAGATCGGCAGCGCTGGTAGCGCGTCGAACTTGCCCAGCAGGTGCATCGTGATTGCCAGGCCCTAACAGTAAACAGAAGTGGATTCACACACTGAGAGTTAGTGCACTTGCAAATACTTGCTTTGTGTGTGTGAGAGCAAAGCAGGGGGTGGTACGTACGACGAGGATGCAGAGAAAGCACGGAGCAAACACTGCCATGCCGTGCATTGCTGCTCGAGCGACCAGCACGCTGTAGAAGATGAAGTCTCCCAGTCCGAGCTTGATGGTCTTATCATCGTAGTCACCGTCATCGCAATCTTCTTGCTCATGTACCTCTTTGCTCTGTTTGACGCTCTTGCTGGTTGAAGTTATTGGCGATGGCACATGTAGCTTTTGAAGATCCATCTTGGCATCAGTTGCCATTGGTGCAGCTTTCATGGACTGAGAACCGCTTGGAGTCTGGGAGCTTGCATCGATGTGCGCATCGACGATATCCGCCTGGAAGAGCAGTCCGGGCAGCGGCGTCCCTTTCTCGTGGACGAGATCCACAAGACAGCGGAGCGGTCCGATTGGCGTCATGACCGCGAACAGGTCCCAGAACCCAAGTAGTAGTAGGATCATCCAAATGCTCCACTACACAACCAATCAGTCAACAAGCCAGCGGGTGAGTTCACATAAACCACACAGGTGGATAAATCCCTTGTTGTACATCCATACCTCAGGCAATTGCGAGAGCTGCCACGCGACGATCACGCTCGTCGCGACCAGGTATCCTTGCTCTAGGACAGCGGGGATTCCCTTCTGGTAGAAAATGCTGAGCACACCGACGATCGCAAAGTTGTACATAACCACAAACAGCGACCACGCGTCGACGATCCAATGCCACTGGTTGCAGAGCACGATCACTGCGATCTTGGAGCCGGCGAGACCGAGTAGCATCGCCGAGTAGAAGACGCAGTAGCCCAAGAAGAAGCGCATGCAGTTGAACTTGTAGAGCAGCACGACGCCGACTGTGAGGCACGCGATGAGCCCGATCACGATGAGCGCGTTGCAGAATGCGAGCACGGATTTCTGTCCGATCGAGTCGCTGGACAAGTCGATGTCTTGGTAGTACATGTACGTTCTGGAGGCATTCGACAGACATAATGAGAAGACAAGATAATGAGTATAAAGTAGTGATAATGGAGAGATAAAGCACAAGGCATGGAATTATTTGTACGTCATCGCGTGCTTCATGCCGTCGTCGTGCACCTGACATGCGATTAGACTAGCAACATCAAACAGTAAGATTTTAATGAACCAAGCCAGCCCTTGGCAAGCAAGGACCACCCAGTTAGAGCTCACCTTGCGCAGATCATCGTGATGCAAACTGGCCAGAGCACCGCGAAGAAGCTGTTGAGCTGGTGGATAAAGATGTGCAGGTCTATCGGCTGCTCGTCTTGCGCACTGAATTTCTCAGTCTTGATATCATCACCACCACCAGCGTACAGGAATTGCTGCAAGTGCTGCGCATGACTCGACGATTTGTTGTTGCTTTTCCCACCGAGAAGTGGTTCCTCGTACATCCACGAGTTGCTGGAGCAGCCCATAATAACGTTCATGTTGTGTATCCAGTAAGCGAAAATAAATTGAGCAAGGATTGATTGATAAAGCACGAATGGAAATGGATCGCGCACCTGTTGTCGTCGCTCTGGAGTGGACACAACGAATGCACGGAGCTCAGGCTGCGCGCGCTGGATCGGCCATTCCCCATCAGCTCTACGTTATATACACGGCGGGCTTGCTATTGACTATATAGGGCAACCGTATTGTGTGCCCAGCCAGTCGTTCGTTAGTGAGGCATCCGCTGCATGGCATCAGCTTGTACACCTCATTCGCCACATTTTCAGATCCAATCCTGAAAGGACACTTTCAAATTGGCATCAACTTTTAGAGGGTTTGAAGTACAGTGAGTATTGTTTAAAGTACGAACCGCCGCGCAATCTTGAAGCGACGCGCACTGAAACGCCTTGATGATGTTGCACAGAGGCGTCAATGCACAAACGCCTGGCATTCAAGTCTGCCTTCTGGCGGCGAGAAGAGAAGCCAGACGTACACAGAGGGAAAGAAAGAGAGAGTGCGTGTGACAGTGAGAAGGTGGTAAGCAGCAGCAGCAATGGGGCCAAAGAAGAAAGGCGGCAAGAAGAGCAAGAAGAAGTCCAAGGAGGAGGAGCCACCGCCTGAAGAGCCCTCCGGTGCGTTGCTGTCTGTCCAGCTACTGCAGTCTACAAGGTCGTGCTTCTTTCTAATAGGTGGAAATCTATATCTCTAATGGCGTATGTGTTGTTCTTAGAATATGACACGATGGACATCCCGATGCTTAAGGAAGTGATCCAGATGCTGCGCCAGCAGCTCGAGAAGGCGCAAGTCGACCGCAACTACGTCCAGCACGAGCGGGTACGTCTGTTTAATCGTTCGATTTGTCACTATGTATGGAGTTACTCTAACGTTCGTGTGTGTGTGTGTGTGTGTGTGTGTGTGTGTGTGTGTGTGTGT
>JALBZB010000909.1:0-15835 GCA_038050625.1 Pythium sp. MPC-2022a | reverse complement strand
AATCGTAACGAAATCAATCAAACACTGTAAAAATCGGGTGCGGACAAACTTTTGCTCAGCACTGTACGTTTCGACGTAATCACCAAACCCGAGCCAAAATACCTTGGGTTTGAAAGAATTGATTTTTTCCCGTTCTGGACTGTTTTTTGACATGTATCCTATTGTACAATTATCAGAGTGATTATTGCGGATTCCACAGTGAGAAACCATCAACGGTACTGTATTTGACACACTCTTCTTTGAGCTTCAAGATTTGCCACACTCTTTCGTCTCACAAAAAAACTACACATTACACAATTGCTTTTGTTATTTCTCTCTTGCTGACGTGACTCCTTTTTCCTCGCTCGCTTTTATCAGTAGAACTGCCTAAATAATCTGCGGACAAAACTTCCAATCTGCTGGACGCGATGAGGTCGCTTCACAATTGAATTGTCGGAGGATGCAAGCAGCAAGTGGGCACTTCCGCCGTTGAGGTCGCTCAAGTTCGTTCCATCGTGGAAAAACTAGACCGCAGCAGGAAGTACCATCATGAAGTCGCAAAAGTCCACAAACAGGTAGCGCGTCCAGAAGTAGAAGAACGTGGCCAGGAAAATCGAGATCGGCAGCGCTGGTAGCGCTTTGTGAAGCACAGCAAGCAAGAACAAAGTGCCTCCAAGACCCTACAGACAGAGAGATTTGTCAGTTCACACAGGAGCAAAACAACCATACGATTGACGGTTTTGTCACACGTACCATCACAATGCACACGAAGGTCGCAGCGAACGTTGAGAAGTCGTAAATCGCAGCACGACCGACAAGCACACTGTAGAAGATGAAATCGCCCAAACCAAGCTTGATGGTTTTGTCTGAAAAGAAAGAAAAATGAAACAGCCGAAAGTTGTCAGCTCACATATTTTTCCATCAACATTCTTTCCGTTGCAAACATCAGTTGACTCACCTTCGTCGTCCACTTCAGCAGCGCGGCGCGCCTTGGCATCCTGACGAGCTTGGACAGCGCACGGCATCTCGATCGAGCACGAGCACACACGGTACTTGTGGAAGATCAGCAGCCAGAGACGGTCCTGCGTCGGGAAAAACTTCTCGGCAACCTGCGGCGCCTTCCACACATCCTCAGGGCTGAACGTTCGGTAGAACTGGCTCAGCAACTCGATCAGCGCTTCCAGAGTCTCGCACTCGTAGGTTGTGAAATCCGACTCGAGCACATTGCGAGGGCGGTTAAAGTTGTCAGGGATAGACGCGGCTGGCGCAGGAGGCAGTGGGCGCAGTGGACGGGATCGGTTGGTGTTGCCACTGCCGTTGCCGCTGGCATTGTTGGGGTTTCCAGATGGACGAGACGAATCAGACGCAGTCGAGGACGAGCTTCGCTGTGGTTCCTTTCTCGTATCAGGACGACTGCTGCTGGCGCTGTTGTTGTTGTTGGTGTTGTTGTTACTGCTGCTGCTGCTGGTGGTGGTGGTGTTGTTGTTTCTGACGCTCGCGTTTGTGGTCGCATTTGCGTTCGCATTCTGACGTGGCTGATTCGTGACGCCATCGCGCACATCCGCTTCGTAGAGCAGACCTGGCAGTGGCGTTTGCTTGTCTTGGATCAGCCCGATCAGGCACTTGAGAGGACCGCACGGTGTCAGCACAGCACATAGATCGTACAGTGCGAACATGAAGCAGAAAATGATGGTCGTCCACTACATTTCCCCAATTTCACAAAATAAAACAAGTCAGTACCGCGTGGAAATATAATCACGAGACATTCTCTCATGTAAATCTGGACGCCGGCTTTGCTCACCTCTGGCCACATGGAGAACTCCCACGCGAGGATGACACTGATGAGCACCATGTAACCGTTCTGGACAAACTTGGGCGTGCCCTTCTGGTAGAAGATGGAGATCACGCCGACAAAGCCAAAGTTGATCATGACAAAGAGGAACGTGGGCCAGTCCATCGCCCACCCAAACTGGTCGTTCACGATCGAGTCTACCAGCTGCCCACCCACGAAACTCAGGATCGCTGTCGACGCAAACATGATGTACCCGCCCAGGAACTGATATTTGTCATGAAACACAGTAGATGAGTACCTGTGGGTTATGTGAGAAGCTCAGGTGATAATAAGACGGCCGCACCTTCATGCAGTTGTACTTGTAGAGCAGCGCCATGCCGAACGTCAGCACCGCGATCGCGCCGATAATCACGAGCGCGTTCACCAACGACATGCCCAGCTTCTTCGCTCCACCGCCGTTCGAATCGGACGAGCCGTAGACCAAGTACGTCCTATACACACACAACAGCATTAATACACCACCGCTTCTCATACACATACCCAAATATAAATAAGACAACACAGTAACATGATACGTACTGCATGGACGCTTCAATGCTGGAGTTTCGGTAGTTGACGACGACGACGCTCGCGACGATCATGGTCACGCACACGGGGAAGACGATCGCCCAGAACGAGTTGATGCCGTGCATGAGGTCACTCGTGGTCTCCTCATTGTCTTGCTGCTGCTGCTGTTGCTGTGCGTGCTGCTGCGCGTGGCGGCTGCTGTGGCTGCTGCCGTGACTGTGGTGGGAGCCCGCGGGCGAGTCCGCACCGCTGGGCGTCGTGAGCTTGTCGTAGCCCGCCGACTCGGTGCCGAGCAGCGGTGCGCCGCCGTCCATCGGGATCGCGACGTGACCGTCGCTGTCGCCGCCATTTCGCGAGCGCATGTCGTGCGGCATGTTGTTGTAATGAGGAACAAGCGACGGGCTTGCTTGTGTTGCTCGCTTGTTTGGTTGATCACCTTCCACCTCGTACGACAAGCCGCCTTGTTTGCTGCTTGTTGTTTGTCGTAGTTTTGTATCGGAAACGACCGCGCCTGCTGCTTTTGGGTGACAAAAGAATGGGAAAGAATCAGCGCTTTTTCGCTTGCCATTGAGAAAAGGAAGACAGTTCCGCCCTGTGCTTTTTTAGAGCAAAATGAGCCGGAAAAAGCCTGTTTGAACGAGTATTTTTTGGCGAGGGTAGGGCTGAAACACACTTTTAACCAATCGTTTGAACGTAAAAAATGCTACGAAAATCCATCTGGTTCACAACCTGTCGTAATACATAACAGATCGACTAAAGGAAATGATTCATTTAAAGAGTATTGACCACCGTATATCATCAGATAGTCGGTCTTTTTTCACTGGCACCACATTGCCCTCTTGAAGCACCAGCAGCTTCAATCACGATGAGCAAGAGCAAGAAGCTGATGATCATCAAGCCACTGCTGCTCCAGCAAGATCAGAAGCGCCAAGCCAAGCGCGCGCGCTACGCGAGCATCGCAGCAGACTCGGTGGGCGAGGACAAACAGGAAGTCACGTCGCCCAGCCCCGTGCTGGACCTCTTCCTCCAGACCGTCGGCGCGGACGGCGTCTTGGAGCTCATGAACTTCTCGCTCGAGCAGATCGACGGTATATGAGCGGACGTGAGCGCATTCGTGGCGTCGCACTGGAACGTCGGCCGCGGCAACAAGTGCAAGGTCGTCGGCAAGGACGTGCTCCTCATGACGCTCACGACGCTCAAGCACTGCGGCCGGTGGGACACGGTCGCGCACGTGTTCAAGTTCAAGTTCAAGTCGTCGACGTTCGAGAAGGTGGTACTCAACTACCTCATGATCCTCACGCTACATCTCTACGACATCTACGTGGACATCGTGGCGAGCCAGTGGCCCATGAACCGGATCGTGCGCTCGGGATTCGCGTTCCCGCACCACCCAAGCGCGCGATACGCGACGACCACGACGTTCCAGCAGACGAACACGCCCTCGGGCACCCAGGCGGACCGGGCACCTCTCTTCAGCACGAAGCATAAGCTGCACGAGTTTAAGGTCGAAGTGTCAGTGCTCCCCGTCGGGCTGGCGATCAACTGCACGGAGCACTATCCGAGCAGCGAAGCGGACGCGGACATCTTTCGCAAGAACCTGGACTTCCACGAAGCCAACCTGCACATGTCGCCCTTTGATGAAGAGTTGCTTGTGGGTGATGATGACGGTGCTTTCGCAGATGCATTTTCAGTCAACGAGTGGGCTGTACTAGCATACAAGAGTTATGAGGCGCTGGTGGGTGAGGCGGTGCGCGTGGTGCATCCGCTCAAAGAGTCACCACCAGGTGGTCGCGCGCTCGCGAGAGCAGAAGCGAAGCAAAACCGCGAGATCGCGAGCGACCGATCCGTTGTGGACAAGTTCCTCGGCCGGCTGCGCACGCTCTGGGCCGTGTACTCGGATAGGTATCGCTGGTCCTCGAAGCACTACGACACGATCTTCCGTGCCTGTCTCGCGCTCACGAACGTCCACGCGCGTGAAAAGCCACTGCGCGGACGACGGCGGCAAGCACCGCGAGTACGTGCAGCGGCTACGGGGCATCGACGTCGAGAGCCGCGCGAACCGGATTGAGATTCAAAAGCGCAGCCGCGAGAAGCGAAAGAGTCGTGTGGGGTCGGCGGTGGCGAGCGTTTGGCTGTCTGTCTCGCATGAATTGTGAGTGCAATAGCCGCCTAGCGAATTGAACTTGGAGACGTCTATTGTGGCTTTGTTCCTACAATCTATGTGAGAGTGTTGTTCTGTTTGTCCCGTCGTAGACTTTCGTTTTGTGCAGCAACAACTGACTGTGTCCTTCCTTTGCTAGCTTAAAAAGGAATGATGAGGCGACTCTCAAAGTCCGTGGACTGGATGATCTGAATGCAAAGCAGCAACCCCATACCGATTTCTGAGCTCTTCACAAGCACAAAAGTGTGCTTTGGAAGCCTATCTTTCAGCAGGCCGTACCTTGACGAAGTCGTCGTACAAAAGCACCTCCATGGCCGGATCGGAAGATGCTTCCTCCAGGATCCGCGAAACCAGCAGCTTCAGCACCTGTGAGTACAATTACGGCATGGTTGGGAGTACATTGTTACCATTCTTCGTACTCTCTAAAGGAAGGCAGTGCTCAACAGTCCCAAACAAGCAGCAGCGAAGCTCCCACCTCCTGACGGTTCTTCTCGGCGACCTCAGGCTCCGCCGATGTATTATCATCCTCTTTCTCCACCTTCTGGGGGTAGACGACCTCCAGGTACGCGCGCAGGTCAGCGCGCGAGATCTTGCCGTCGCCATCAAAATCGTGGATGCGAAATGCCTCTTGAAAGAAATGATAGAGAGAGAGAGAGAGAGAGTCGAGTTAGGCAGCATCCGTTCATAAGCACTTTAGCTCAGAGCGTATACCCCGCCGCTTGGTCTCTTGAGAGCTGTGGTAGCTGAAAATCGACACAAACTTTGCAAATTCCTGAACACGCAATAATTTTTGGGAAACAGAGGTAAGCAACTGCAAACTCCAATGTTGAAGGCAGTCGGACGAATTTTTGCTCGTACTGCGAACGGGATGGTTTTCTCCTCGGAAAGCTCCAAGTTCTTGAACAAACGGTCTCGCAGCGGGTTCACAGTGATCGCTGCAGAAAGCACAGCAACTTGAGGAACCGTTAATTGTTCATAAAGAAGGGAGAACAACAACAATTTCATAGGTTTCAGTACCTGGCAGCGCGTAGAATTCCTCTTTCGTCATGTCTTCGTGCTGGGCAATCGACCGATATTTTCTCCGGATGCGCTGGATCTCCTTCACAGACACTGTATTGAGAAGCATCCATTCAGTCAAGACGGTCATGTCACCAGAGTTCTTTATCAACTAGCTATGTTGAACGCAACGCGTTAAGCGCACGCACGCGAGGTGAGCATGTGGATCTCTTCGATCTGCTCCTCGCTCAGGTCACAGCTGCTCTCGTCCTTTGACGCCACGATGCCCATAGTGCGTTGGCAGTCTCTTGTTCTATGGCAACTTTCTGATGAGTCTGTGCGGGCGGTCACTTTGTTCTTCCGTCTTCGGGGTCGATTAATAGAGCCAAGCCGAGATAGTCAACCGACACCTCTTACAGGCATCTAATCTCCAGAGTAGGTAGGAGCCCACAACCTTCCGACGCATTGCCTAAATTCACAGCAGTAGATGTGTGGGACTGGTGTATTGTGTGGGTTTGATTGATTTGCTTTGGTTCGACTGTGTGGTGCTACGTACAATGGGTTTTTCCCTTCATTTCTTTTTCCACGATCAACTCCAGCATCTTTTCGCTTCGATACAAGTAAAAAATTTTCTCTCTCTCTCTCTCTCTCTCTCTCTCTCTCTCTCTCTCTCTCAAGCTCACTTTCGCAAGCTCTCCACCTTGCGGAGACCGTTCAGCGCCGCCACGCGGTACGCCTCTGCGAGCGTCGGGTAGTTGAAGACCGCATTCCGGAAGTACTCGATCGTACCGCCCGTCGACATGACGACCTGGCCAATGTGAATGATCTCGGTCGCGCCTTCGCCGATCGCGTGCACGCCCAGCACCTGCAGCGTCTTTGGACAAAAGATGATCTTGAGGAAACCGGGCACGCCGCCGAGCATCTGGCCCTTCGCGAGCTCTTCGTAGCGCGCGACGCCGACTTCGTACGGGATGCTCTGGCTCGTAAGCTGCTGCTCGTTCTTGCCGACCATCGAGATCTCCGGCACCGTGTAGATGCCGAACGGGAACACTTCGCCAGAGCGCATGCGCGTGCGCATGTACTGCGGATCCGTGGACTCGGTCTCCGACTCGCCCTTCTTGTTCGTTGGCTTGGACGTGCGCATGTGCACCGACGCGAGGCGACCCTGTTCCATCGAGGTTGACGCCAGCGCTGGGAAACCAATGCAATCCCCTGCAGCATAACTGTCCACATGAAAAAACCCATCAGTCACCGGATCTACTGTGTACTAACACCATAGCCAACAAGAACTTACATATGAGGCACATCGGTCTGGAAATCATCGTCCACCTGGATGAGTCCTCGCTTGTCGGCTTCCAAACCCACTGCTGCGAGGTTCAAGCCCTCTGTGTTGCCCTGACGCCCCAGGGTGTACAGCAGACCGTCTCCGACGAGCGTCTTGCCGCTGTTCAAGTGCACGATCACTTCGCCATTGTCCGCCTTCTCAACGCTCTTGATCGTCTCTTCGACAAAGAAGCGCGCGCCGGTCTGGCGCATCGAGTAGCAGAGCGCCTCCGAGACTTCGCGGTCCGCCATGTCCAAAATCTCCTTGCGACCGTCGATGATCGTCACTTCCATGCCCGGGATGATGCTCATCATCGACGCGTACTCCATGCCGATGACACCCGCGCCGACCACGATCAGGCGCTTTGGCACGCTCTTCACGCCGCCCCAGAGCAGCTGGTCGCTGTCAAAAATGGTTTCCCCGTCAAACGGGATGTCCGGGCGTCTCGCTGGACGCGTGCCGACAGCGATGAGGAACTGGTCGGCCGTCAAAACTCTAATATAGTGACGAACAGAATCGGAATGATAAGTAAAAAGTCATATAATAAATAATCGAGCACACCAGGCAAGAGCTAGTAGTATCCTTACCGTTTGCAGATGTCAGCGCTCGAGTGGCGCTTGGCGTCCGTGGCGGTCGTGTAGCTGTCGTTCGAGAGCACGGCGACCATCTTCTTCCCGGCGTCCGGCAGGAAACGCGCCGTGCCGTTGATCAGCTCGATATTGTTGCGCAGCAACTGGTGGCGCGTGATGTCGGTCTCAGCGTGCTCCACTTTCTTCACGCGCTGCAGGATGTCTTCAATGCCAAAGCGCTTCGTCGGGTTCGACTGCCCGTCGTAGAAGCTGCGGTGGCGGTACGCGGTCAAGTGTAGCGTGGCTTCGCGGAACGTCTAATGCATGCACCAAAAATACAGCATACCAATTGATTAATATATCATGTTAAATGTCAAGCCTAACAGGCAACCCAACAAACATACAGAGCTTCAAACGTTCGTTACCTTGGATGGCACCGTGCCCGTGTGGATGCAGACGCCGCCGAGCATGTCGCGCTTGTCGATGACCGCGACGCTCTTGCCGTGCTTGGCGTGGTCGATCGCGCACTTCTGACCGGCTGGCCCACTGCCGATCACGATCAGATCAAAGTGCTCGCTCGCCTTGAGCTCGCGGAGCATGTCGCTCAGGGGCTTGCCGGTGGTGCTACTGGTGCTGCTGAGCGCGCGCGTGGCTGTGAGCGAGCGGCGCGCCGCGTGCTGGCGCAGCTTGAGGAGCGTCGAGACCATGTTGCTGTCGGATGTGAGCTGCTTTTCTTGACCCTCTCGCTATTCCTTCTCTATCGGTGGTGAGATGATCGATCGATCACGCCAGGTAGCAATATAGCAATACGTTGGATTCGTCTGCTTTACTTTCGTATGAGCGGCTGAGCTTGGCTGAGAAGCTGGTGCTTGGTGGGTTCTGCTTGTCGTCAACACCGACAGAACCGGCGGGAGTTGTCAAAAGTGAGAGTGAGACCGGTTCATTTAGGTGGCTACGGTTACACTAGCATTCAGCGGACCGCGTATTGTGAGCCGAGTATTTATTTGAGCAAATTTTGTTAAAGGAGGCTTGATTTATGTGCATTACAGTACGATACATAATGCGTGGTCTTCTAGAGAGAGATTCGGGTTATGGTGCTCTTCTATAGGGATATACGGATAGATAAACCGAAATGAATCTGGCTGACGCGGGGACGTCACACACGCCAAGTTGAGGGGAAGGGAAGGTGGGCGACATCACTTCAATCCCGCTTTCAAAAGCACAAAGTACAATCCCAAAAGTCGATATGCTCAGCTTGTTATAACAACATTCGATATCTATACTTGAAACAATATTTATGGGTGGGATTATCGCTAATTGATTTCAACAACGAGTGTCGCGTTCCAGTCTGGCGATCGAAACCTCTTTTCCTTCCTTTTCTGCATTACGCCACAGTTTGGATGCGCAATGACTGCTGACGTGTGTGAGTGATCCAAGCTCCAAAAGTTTCAAAAACTTCAAGACACGGATGTTATTGCAGTTGCCAACATGCCAATTCAAAATGCAAACGCATGATCTACATTAGATTAATCGAGTCCTCCTGTCGCTGTCCCTTCCTATATTGCGCCAGCTGCACATGCTGTTGTCGTTGCGACGGATCCAACAAACAACCTAGGGTTCTCTGCTGTTCTGGAGCTCTTCGCGGTGTGCAGCTTTGTAGTTCACCCACTATCGATCGATGCGCTCATTTCCTGCTTTTTGTGACTGCGTTTTGCGTTGATGACACACCTTCAGTTTTGCTCTGTTCTCCCCTGTGTGACCCCGGGTCGTGCGAGCCGTGAATTAACTTTCTGACCTGTTTTGCGAGAAACCCACCCGTCCTAATCTATTATTGTATTCGATAATCCCTATGGTGGACGGGTTTGCAGGTTGCTCGGTCTTGGTCCACAAACCCGCCCACCCGTTCCGTACTTCGAGTTGGCCCGCCACCCCGATACTCTGACGCAGAGAGAGGAGGAGAACAGGCAGGCGGAAAAAGCAAAAGCAAGCAGGCAGGTCAGCTTCCGACCGAACGACGACACGCACGATCGACACAGTCAGAGAAAGAGAGCGGGCGAGCGAGCAAGCGACTTAATTCTCTCGAGGAACACGGACGCAAGCGTAACCATCCCCCTCCCACGCGCGCACGCTCCGTAGTCAGTATCCGCAATTAGGACCCCGGTCGGCCCGCCCGCGCGCCTCTCTGAGCAGACAGACACACACACTCAAGACAGCAAGCCAGCGAGCGAGAAGCAGCACCGACCGCGAGGGCACAAGGCAAAGACTCTGCGGCAGAAGACTGTGAGAAGCGAAGAGCGCTAGTGTGCAGGCGGCGATCAAGACGACTCACCAGAGAAGCGACGCGCGGTATTGCTTTTCTTCTGTAGCTCGTGGCGGATCTGCTGCATTCGAGAAGCTCAACCAACCTCAAGCGACCGCTGCGACAAACGAGCAAGCGCTTGTGTGCGTGCGACTGAGTGAGAACGACAAGAGAGACGAAGGAAACAAGAAACACGGCAAGCTCCAGCGGAGAAATCGCGCCACTATGACTGACTCATCGGCAAAGTTAGGGTGCGTTCTTCATTCATTATAGCTGCTCGCGTGTGGTAGGTTATACGTGTATGGCGTTCTAACTCTTGTGTGTGTGTATTTGGCGGTGTTTGCGTGTATGACGTGTCTTCTGCTACAGAAAAATCTTCATTGGGGGGCTTTCGTACGAGACCACAGACGGTATGACAGACAAATGCTTTGAGAACGAGTGTTACTCTGGTGTGGAGCTGGATAGCGAACACTAATCATTTTAATCCTTCTTGTCCGCGATTACAGAGAAACTGCGCTCGTATTTCGCTGCGTATGGCTCGGTCACAGATGCGGTTGTGATGAAAGACCCGATCTCGAGGCGGTCCCGCGGGTTCGGCTTTATCACGTATGCGGACCCTGCGTGTGTTGACAGAGCCTTGGCGCAGCCCAACCACATTCTAGACAGTCGCAGAGTACGTGCCGATTTGCGTTGTCGAGGTGTCTCCTGATTGAGCTTCACTCACGAATGCTCTACTGTTTCTGCGCATGCAGGTTGAAGCAAAACGAGCAGTACCACGCGCAGAAAGCGCGCGTGATCTGAGCAGCAGCAACAACAACTCGCTGAACAGAGTCATGGGCAGCAGCGTAATACCCAGCAACCTCAGCATGAACAACAGCATTGGAGCGACGAAGAAAATATTTGTTGGTGGGCTCCACTACGAGACAAAAGATGGTACGTTTCGTTTATTCGAGAAAGCGCAATGTGTGCATCTTCGTTGAGAAATGCTTACGTTTGCATGTGTGTGTGTGTGGTTACGATGATGTGCTTCATAGCCGACTTCAAAAAGTACTTTGCGCAGTATGGGAAAGTGGTGTCTGCAGAGGTCATGTTCAACCGTGAGACGAACAAGTCCAGGGGCTTTGGGTTCGTCATTTTCGAGAGCGAGAACAGCGTGGACTTGGTTTTGCAGGAACCGAACCACGTGATTGACGGCAAATCGGTACGCTCCTGACAGTGCGCTGATTCCATTTGTTTGTGTGCATCGATTCTCTAATCGAATATTTATGTCGATTATTTAACACAATGTGTTGTTGCGCAGGTTGAGGTGAAACGGGCAGTACCGCGAACCGATGTGCCCCCCGCGCGATCCGTGTCGTCGCGCGCTGGGTCGTTCAGCGGCACGACTGGGCCTGGCTCTGTCGGCAGCCTCGAAGACGTCAGCGTGAGCTCAACTGCGACGACGGCGCAGTCCGTACCAGGAACGCCGTCGAGATCGAACGGAGTTGCGTCGTCTTCATCATCGGCAGCGGCAGCTGCCAACCTGCTGGTTAACGGAACGCTAGTCGGATACGCGGCAGCTGTTCGATACGGTGGACGTGGCATCCCAAAGCCATCGCCTTCGACGTCCGTGTCAGCGCCAACGCTATCCCAAAGCGACGTAGCCTCCTCCTCCAATAGTGTTAGTGGAGAAAGCTACCCAACGGACGGCGTTGCTGATGCGCTCTCGAGTCTCGCGCTGGGCGACCACAGCACGACTTCGTCGGTCTCGGCGAGCTCGTCATTTGAGTCCCCAAGCAAATTACTGGAGGCGTCGATGAACGGACGCTTTTCGCCTCTTGGGTCGTCCGCGATGAGCCCACTCGCTGATCCGGTGATCGAGCAGTGGAACTTGTCGCCAGCAGCTCCGCCACAGCCATCGGTCACTTCGGATGTCCCCTTCCTCAGCCAATCGGATTCGAGCTACCTCTCTGGTGCGATGGGAGCTGATAACGAGGGTTCGCAGCTCTCGTGGCAGGCGGCTCCGTGGGACCAAGCATGGCCGAGCCTGCAGCAGCAGAACCAAGATGCGCAGTCCTCGCAGCGTTCGCCGTCGTCGCCGTCGTTCTTCCCGATGTTCTCAACGCAAGGGATGAATTCGTCGAGTGCGTCGTCCTCCATGGGTCAAAGCGCGTGGAACCCACCAGAGTACGTGCCGAGCAATGGCAACGGCATGCACAATGGCTTTGGAGGCGGCGGCATGATGAGTATGAGCGACAATGGTGGCTTTGGAAGCAACGGCGTGGGTGGTCGATTTGGACGCGGCGGCTTGGGCATGCGCGGTGGTTCTTCCTACAGCTCTCTCGGCGGCTTTCTGCAACCTGAGTACTTGCCGCAACAGGAACCAGAGCTACCGCTAGATACAGCGTTCGAGAGTATCATTGGCGACGAGGATCTAGGTCCAGACGACGACCTTGAGAAGAAGCAGCACCTAGACTTCGCATTACCACCGACGCCTGCAGATTACCAGCGCCACTACAGATAGATAGAAGCGACCCCCGGAGTTTGAAATACCCTCTCCCATGACCAAGGTCAGCTCGTACGCAAAGGAAGTCCGAGCGTTGGGATCCAAGAGATTAGTGACCCAAGCTCGAGGCACTCACCCAAGCAAGCGAACATGGCCAATGCAAGTTTGAAGAGCATTTGGTTGAGCCAGAGCGTCTACATCAGCAGGTTTGGTTGAGATCGATCAACTCCTTTGATGGGGTTCGACGAAGCCTTGAGTTTGAGAAGCAGGATGACTTAGGAGGTAGGTTGGTAGTAATAGTCAAGTAGTTGATAGTGCCTAGTTAGTTACAGAGAAGACGAGCTGAAGACGCAAGCGAGCGAGCGAGAGAAGGAGAGGAAGACAAGGAAGACAAGGAGGAAGAACGAGAAGATGACGCCAGAGAGAGCAAGAGAACAAGCGCAAGCACGAGAACGGAACGAGACGACGAAGAAAGCGCTGTGTTCAGTCAAGTAGATGATGAAGAAGAAGGAGCGAGAAGAGAGAGAGTATGGTGATCAAATAGGATTCGATAAGGGAAAAGCGATAGCAAATAGGAAAGACAAGCGCTATAGATGTTCATGCAAAAGCCACCACGAAATTGTTTTGTTTTGTTTTTTGAGCTCGGTTTTGCGAGCGTTGTTGTTTTGGTGGACGCCACCTTGAAGATTGTGAACCTGAAGGAAAATCAGCGTCTGTATTTCAGCCAATCATACGTGCAAGCATTTATTTTACTATTTGGTGATTGGATAAAATACCCATTTCTGCGGCAGAATTGATCTCACCCAGGAAAAGAGAAGTGAGCCAAATCAAACAGAGCGAAAAACAGAAGCATTTCCGTTTGGGCTGTGTCAGTTCTGCCTGTCTGTGTGTACCAGTGTGTGTGTGTGCTGCTAGCTGCTAAATTAGAAGCACAATGGACGGTGGGTGGACGAGCGACGACAGGGCAGAGAACCACTGGCGGCGCACGTTCTGCCAGATCCCGTTCACCGACATCTACGAGCACGCGGACAAGGGCAAGCGCAGCCTCCACGGGCTCGTGGCGTTCTTCCGACGCAAGGCGCACGCGGAGCGCAGTGCGAGCGAAGAGCTACGCGAGCTCCTCCATGAGCAGGTACAGACAGAGGCAAGCAGTCTGGAAGACCTCGAGGAAAGTGGCACGAGCATCCGCAAGGCGCTCATGGAGGTGAAGAGCTTCGTGGGCGCCACGTGCAACCACCAGCTGCTGCTCGCGAAAGTGCTGGAAGAGCAGGTCGCGGAGCCGCTCGAGTCGCTCCAGGAAGCCTCAGCGATGTACATTCGCATCCTGCGTGACGAGATCAAGAACGTCAACGGCGAGTACGCCGCGGCGTCCAGCACGCACAAGCAGGTACTGTCGTTTATCGTCTGTTTCTGTCCGTAGTTGAAGATATCGTGACTGACCTTCCCATGATCTTACGTGCATGTATTAACCAAATTCCAGGCGGCAGCGCGGCTTCAGAAAGCGATGGAGGACCTATCGGAAGCGAAAGAACGACAGCGCATCGCACTCCACGGCATCGGCGTGCCCGAATTTGAGCTGCAGCGATTGTCAGCACGCGTTTCGAAGTGCGAGGACGAGAAACTGCAGGCCGAGATGGTCAAGGCGAAGGCGAAGAACGCGCTCTACAACCGCATCATTGCGCGCGACGAGATGGCGATGGCGGTTAGCGTCGCGTACCAGAAGGCCGAGGAAGAGCGGCTGGACCAGCTCAAGTCCAGTCTGCAGCGCTTCCTGCACGTCGAGAAGGACCGGCTCAAGGTCGCAGAGAGGATGCTAGCGTCGCTAGAGCAGCACATCGGGCACATCGACCGGTCCGAGGACATTCAGCTGCTGATCCATGTGAGTTATTTGTACTGCCATCAAATCGTGATACTTAAGCATCAAAGAGTCTGGTTCTCATCACACTGACACTGATACTTTTCTTGTTGTTGTTGTTGTTACAATGATTTGATACCAGAATCGACGGAACCCAGACAATATGCACTTCCAGGGGAAAGCGCTGGCGCTGCTGGATTGGCACTGGGGGAAAATGCAGACCGAGCAGGCGCAAACGCGAAGACGTGGACACTCGATTGAGAATGGTGTATACGATGCCAGCAGCGCAGAGAGTGATAATGTGACGACGACGACTGGCCGTGGAGGTAGTGGTGGAACCAACAGTTTTGTGCGCAGCAGCTCCATGTCGATGATATCCGCTGAGCCAGTGGTGATTCCACCACCGCCACATACGATACCTGGGGCTGGTGGTGACTCTCTGAAGCCCCCGCCAAGCCCGCATGGTGAGCTGGCGCAAACACCGATGGGGCTCGCGTTGCGGCGATATTTTGCGAATGACTTGTCCGTGGCGCCTGTAGTGCAGACACCGAGAGACATCAGTGTTGAGGATTTAACGAAGCAAATGGAGCAGATCAGTTCAGAACCAAGGTCAGCAACGCTGGCAACAGAAGCAGATCCAGGCAATGTAGTGGAGAGTGAATCATCCAGTGATGCTGCTACGGTACCATCTCCACCAAACCCCTCCGAGGCAACATCAAGTGGAGACGATAACACCAACGCATCCGATCAGACTGCAGCACCACCAATGCTACCAAGGAACAACTCGTCGAATTTGAACAGCGGCGTTGTGAAGAGCTCGTGCGTGAACCAATCTGGACGCGCAATGTTTGTGAAATGCCTGAACCGCCAGCGTAGCTTGGAGACAAAGATCAAAGACCAAAACAGCTTCGATGAGCTCGTGGGCTGCTTTAACGTGTTTCTGAGCGAGTGCATTCGAGAAGACGACGTCAAAGCCGCGAAGACTGCGATGATTCTCGCGGAGACCTTTTATCTCCCAAAGCCAGCGAAACAAAGATCGACATCGTCGTCATCAGAGCAGAGTGCGACTGATAGTAGTGTTGAGCACTCGGACGCTTTTGAGCACAGCCATTTCCACCACCACGGTGGCATCAATCGAGGAGCTACGCGGATGTACCTCCAAGAAGAAGTCAAGAAGCACGCGATCTGGAAGAACCCAGCGGTGAGTACCTTTTGGCAATAAAACCCTATCTACCTAGTGTGTGTGTGCCAGTTTAATTGATTGATGTTTATCATGTCTGTAGTTTTGGGAGAAAGCGCTGCTGCTGGCGATCGGAGAGGAACTTCAGAAGACCCCGCAGCAGGTTCCGTGGGAAGACCTCCCCAGTGGCGTCCCCAAGCACGATGGTAATATGCCTCGGGTTACCTTTAACACTTTCCCATCCAATGCTGCCTCTCTAACATGTACCCCCACCACCGTTTCTTAATGCATCGCAATAGGACTTCCGTCGCGCGAAGAAGCCGTGGGGCGTGTGCACAACATCGTGTTTGGGCAATTGGGCTCGTTTACGCTAAGCATGCTCGAGTTCGAGGTGCCGCTGCCGCAGATCGAGTCGTTCGTGGAGACGATGTGCGACGCCCACGAGCTCACGGAGGACCAGCGCTTCCTGTTGCGCAAGAACCTGCACGAGATCTTTGCGACGCTGCGATGAAAAGAGTTGTCCGAATGAGATGGACGCTTGTTTGTAGATGCCTGCCCGTCATGTTAAGGAATACTTCCTCTGTTCCGAAAAGAAATGTGCAGTTTGGTTTTATGTGGCACACATAAT